>VCNE01003629.1:0-15662 GCA_009869805.1 Oncopodura yosiiana | reverse complement strand
GCTGGATTTCGTCAAGTTTTAAAAGCAGAAGGACCAGAAGGTTTTGCAAAAGCTGTAAGAAAACATAAAGGTCTTTTATTAATGGATACAACATTTAGAGATGCTCATCAATCATTACTAGCAACTCGTGTCAGAACTCATGATTTACTTAAAATATCACCATTTGTATCTCACAAGTTCAGTAATCTATATTCTAATGAGTGTTGGGGAGGTGCAACATTTGATGTAGCTATGAGATTTCTACATGAATGTCCATGGGAGAGACTTGAAGATATGAGAAAATTAATGCCACATATTCCATTCCAAATGTTATTACGTGGAGCAAATGCTGTTGGATATACTAACTATCCTGACAATGCTGTTTATAAATTTTGTGAATTGGCTGTACAAACAGGAATGGATGTATTTAGAGTATTTGATTCACTCAATTATTTACCAAATTTAATTTTGGGAATGGAAGCAGCAGGAAAAGCTGGAGGTGTTGTTGAAGCTGCTATTAGTTATAGTGGTGATGTATCAGATCCATCTAAAAAGAAATATGATTTAAAGTATTATATGAATCTTACTGATGAGCTTGTCAAAGCAGGAACTCATGTACTTTGCATTAAAGATATGGCTGGTTTATTAAGACCACAAGCTGCTAAAATGTTAATTGGATCAATTCGTGAGAAATATCCAGATCTTCCAATTCATGTCCATACACATGATACATCTGGTGCTGGTGTTGCATCTATGATTGAATGTGCTCGTGCAGGAGCTGATGTTGTTGACACTGCAGTTGATTCAATGTCTGGTATGACAAGTCAACCATCAATGGGTGCTTTAGTAGCATCATTGCGAGGAACAGAACATGATACTGGCATTAGTCTTGAAGATATTTCAGCATATTCTGCTTATTGGGAGCAAGCAAGATTACTTTATGGTATATATATAAGAATTACAAAAAGTTATTGAATTTGAAGTACTAATTTGTATTTTCTCTTATTATTTCAGCTCCATTTGAGTGTACAACAACGATGAAGTCTGGAAATGCAGATGTTTATTTGAATGAAATCCCTGGAGGTCAATACACAAATTTGCAATTCCAATCTTATTCATTAGGACTTGGTAGTCAATTTGGAAAAGTTAAAGAAGCATATCGTGAAGCAAATATGTTATTAGGAGATATTATAAAGGTTACACCATCATCTAAAGTCGTTGGTGACTTTGCCCAATTTATGGCTCAAAATAAATTGAGTGCACAAGATGTTATGGACAAAGCAGAAGAGTTAAGTTTTCCAAAATCAGTTGTAGAATTTTTTCAAGGACATATTGGTCAACCATATCAAGGATTCCCAGAACCCCTTAGATCAAAAGTACTAAAAGGAAAAGGAATTCCAACAATTGAAGGAAGACCAGGAGCTACATTACCACCATTTGATTTTGAAAAGACTAAAGAAGAATTACATGAGAAATATGGAAATACAATTAGAGAACATGATATAATGAGTTATTGTATGTATCCTAATGTAACAAGTGATTTCCTAGATTTCAAGAGTGACTTTGGTCCAGTTGATCAAACTTAATACACGTGTATTTTTAACTGGTCCTAAAGTTGGTGAAGAATTTGAAGTATCTATTGAAAAAGGAAAAACACTTGCTATTAAATGTCTTGCCGTTGCTGCTGGTATGATTTTTTTAGAAATAATGGTGCCATAAGTTAATAATTAATTTCAATCAATTTTAATATTATAGATCTTACTCCACAAGGAACTAGAGAAGTATTCTTTGAAATGAATGGACAACTAAGATCTGTTTTTATTAAAGATAAAAAAGCACAAAAGGAACTTCATATTCATCCAAAAGCAGATAAAAAGGTCAAAGGCTCAATTGGTGCACCTATGCCAGGTACAAAAAATACAAAACAAAACCTTACAAAAATGTGACTGAAGTTAATCTATAAAATATGTTTTATTAAATAGGCTCAGTAATTGAAGTTAGAGTAAAAGAAGGAGACAAAATTGAAAAAGGTTTGTTTCAAATTATTTAAATCAAAAGGAATAAATAAACTTCTAATTACACTTTTTTACTTTTGTAATAGGAACTCCAATGGTTGTTTTATCTGCTATGAAAATGGAAATGATTGTTCAAGCTCCAATTTCTGGTGTTGTGAAGAAAATTCATATTAATAATTCAATGAAACTTGAAGCTGATGATTTACTTATTGAGATCGAGTAGAAAGAGAAACTTGATTATTGATAACCTTTATTTTTAAATATACATTTATGATTCCTTAATATGACCTTATTTTGCCAGTTATATTATAATAATGTGTCATTTACCTCCTTCGATTTTCTGTGATATATAAATCACAATAATTTTTCTTGAATTAAATATGTATCACAAAAAAGTAGAACCAAGTACTTACTGCCAATTAAAAATTAGAATATTTTAATGTCATATAATGTAGTTTTTATTAAACTATTGTAATCTAGTAATGGTGCTTAGTATAAAATGCCTAATATAAATATATGTGAAACCAAATGTGCAATCAATAATGACAATAAATATATCGTCATATAATTAGAAAACCAAGTGATATGAAAAATCAATGTTAAATTAGGTTGTTGTAAGTTAAGTTAAGTAGTACTACTAGTCCACTAGTGACTCTCATAAACAATTAAAATGTAATTAATATTAAATGTAAATAAAATTATAGCATATTTCTTAAGATGAGTTACTAATGAGTGATGTAATTAATTGTATGACATCATATCAGAATTCATTAGAAAAAATGTATTAACTCTACGTTGTCATTTCTCACAACTCCCCGTCTCATCTGATTCTAAAGTCTAAACCTGTAAAAAGTCTACGTGTTTCTGATCAGGTAGCAAAATAAAAGCAGCAGCAGCAAATCAATCAGACAGAAAAATAGATATTTTGTTGTCATTCATTGTTAGTCTCATCTCATTGAGATGATCTCAACAATCAAATCAACCGTAAGTTAACTTGTCCTTTCTTTTGTTGTTTGTTGGCCAGATTGCAAACTGAACTTCACACTTGTGTAAGGTAAAAAAGCAGTTGTATAACTACACCAAAGTTAAAACCTGTATTAAAATCGATTGACAGTGTAGTCAAAAAAGCTAACTGGTGAAAGTAGCCTTTAAAGTAGGTTAGTAGTTTTAGGCAAAGAGTAAATCAATGTTTTCAGTATTTCGCCTTGAATTTATACACACATAACAATAGTGCAAATACAAGTGACAGTTGTATCAGAGAGAGGTTGTCTGGTTCTATTGATTATTGATAAAAGAAAAACAAACATTTTGTCATATTTCACATATTTGGCATTGCTTTTGTAGCAGCACATTTATACTTTTTATACGACGATTGAGAACACATTTCAATTATTCAGAGTTGATTTGATGATGCCCCTGTTTTATAACGTATGTTTAGTTTTGAAACAAGTAATAATAATATACAGTTTGCACTAAAATCGAAGAAATAATACATCTACTACTAAATTATTTATTTACTTCTTTTTGCCCAACCTTTCTTAGTAACGTGTGTCTATTTATTCTTTTATTTCAGAGAGAAATGTTTTGTGCAATGTGAATCAAGAAGAGGATTAAAACAATATGAGTCGAATTGAGAAAACAATTTATCTTCCTCTAATACTGAAGAAGTTTTTAAAAATCATCATCTAGAAGAAGAAGAGAAAATAATAATATTTATTATATCAAAGTCAATCATCATGTTGAAAAATCTAAAAGTTCTTGCTGGTATTTTGCTATCGGCTTATTTAGCCGTAGCATTATTCTCATATATGATTGGTGTAATTACTAAGCCGATGACTGCTCCTGTTAAAGACGAAGATGTTGAACCCAAGACATTTATTTCATATATTGTTGGTTTAATTACTGATCCATCAACATGGATGTCACAATTACAACAAGAAGATGTCGAAGAGGTAAAGACACCACCACCAGTAGTAATCAACTCAAAAAGAAAATCTAGTTCAAAAAGTGGTAGTAGTCCTTCATTCAAATCATCACTAAATCCATTATTATCAACACCATCACCAAATGACAGTTGTTTTTGTCAGCTACAAGGACAAATTGATGATTGCACATGCGATATTAATACTGTGGACAATTTTAATAATTACAAAATATTTCCACGACTCAAGTCATTGCTCACTAAAGATTACTTTCGTTACTATCAAGTAAGTTATATTAAAACTTTAAGGTTATTATCTTTGTATATGAAAAAATCTTATATTTGTTCCTTTTTTACTCTTCTTTCTATAGGTTAATTTAAGAAAAACATGTCCATTTTGGTCTGACGATAGTGCTTGTGCACTTGAATCCTGTCAAGTACAAGAATGTAGAGATGAAGAAGTACCTCCAGCCTTAAAAGGAAGTCGTGGAAAAGTTAGAAAATCAGTACTAGTAAGTTAATCATATAACAAGTTGCATAATCAAAAATCTAATCTAATAACTGTTGTTTGTTGTTGTAGGTCAAAAATCTTCATAGAAGTAATGATTGTACTGATAATGAATTGGGATTGATCAATGCAACATTGAGTCAAGAATCTCAAGAGGGTTTTGAAAGATGGAAACAACATGACAAATCTCAAGTAGATTTCTGTTCAGTAAAAGAAGATGAGACTGATTTAGAATGCCAATATGTTGATCTGTTTTGAAAGATGGAAACAACATGACAAATCTCAAGTAGATTTCTGTTCAGTAAAAGAAGATGAGACTGATTTAGAATGCCAATACGTCGATCTACTATTAAATCCAGAAAGGTATACAGGTTATCGTGGACCATCAGCTCATCGTGTTTGGAGCTCAATTTACAATGAAAATTGTTTCACTAGTACAACGTAAGAAAAACTTTTAGTTATTACAATAATTAAAATACATATTAATATTCATTTACTTCTTTTTAGTGGAACTACTTCAGTAATGGGACCATTTGGTGGACCTGAAGAATCATGTATTGAGAAACGAACATTCTATCGAGCTATTTCTGGTTTACATGCTAGTATCAATATTCATCTTAGTGCAAAATATCTGTTTAGGAGATAAGAAACAAAATGCACTTTTTAAAGCCAAATCTGATGATGATCAATGGGGTCCTAATTTAACTGAATTTAAACAACATTTTGAAAATAGAGGTGCTCAAGCAGGAACTTGGCTTAAAAATCTCTATTTCGTTTATATATTAGAAATGAAAGCTCTTTGGAAATTATCTACATTTCTACGTGAATTCTTATGGTATACTGGTAATAATGTTGAAGATGCTGATGTCAAATTGGCAATGAATGATCTCTTACGTGTCGTTGAAACATTTCCATCTCATTTTGAAGAGAAAGCTTTATTTTCTCGTAAAGATGCAATCAAATTGAAATCTGAATTTCATGAAAAATTTACAAATGTTACAAGAATTATGGATTGTGTTGGTTGTGAAAAATGTAGATTATGGGGAAAATTACAAGTAAGGACAATTGACAATCAAATTATAAATCATTTTTTTAACTTTATTTGAAATTTTTTTCAAAGGTCAGAGGACTAGGCACTGCATTAAAAGTTTTGTACACCGAACCAACAAGTCTGAGAAAATCACAGAATGCATTGACTCGTAATGAAATTGTTGCGTTTCTAAATGCATTTGGAAAGTAAGTTTATTCCTTTTTATGATTATAAAATAAAACTAAACACATTTTTAAATATATTTTTTCTAGATTGTCTGAAAGCATTTATGAATTGGACAATTTCCGTCGTATGGAAGCTTCAAGCCCAGAATCACAACAACAGTCAAAAGTTAAGACGAAGGAAACAATAAGGCCGTGGTAATAAATTCTTAACAACAACAAAATACTTACAACAATAAGTCATCAAGTGTTTTTAGTGATATAGATTTCATATTATGATCATGTATCGAAAATTTATATACCCACCAACCAGTTCAAAATTTGTAAAATTCAAACAGAAAAATTGAGACAGAAAAGTGCTATAATTTAAGCGTGCAATTACTATACTGAAAAGGAAAAGTATTACATATATTACATCACATCAAATCATTGTTTGTAACCAGTCATATTAATTAGGAAATTAAATCAGTAATAATCACAAGTTGTAATAATAACATATATAGACTTTTGGAAAAGTTTTGCTGTGATGATATATAAATAAGTTATGATATCTCATCATTATTATTTATCGAATTATATATAGAGATAGGCAATTCTTCTTCAAGTCACGCTGAATATATAAGTATGTTATAATAAGTGCTATGTGCTTTAAAAACAATGTAATTGTTATTAGATGTATAATTTATGTTTTCTTCTTCTTTTTTCTTCAATTGTTGACTTTATTGTTATTAATTATTACATACATACATAAATACTTAGGTGCAATAAACTTAAGATATTACATAGTCAAGAAATGTATTACTAATAACACCATTTGGATCATATTTTTTTAATGTGCTAACCCACCAATTCCAACCATCATTATTTGGTTGAATATCATCACGATATAAATTAGGTATAGTTATTTTTACAACAGTACCATTAGACCAAGGTGAAGTTGAAGTATATCCCCAACCTTTTGACCATTCTGGTCTTGCAACACAATCTAATTTTAAACACATTTCATACATTATATAAGATTCCAAATCTACATAAAATTCATTAGCCATAGGTGTATTTGGAAATGTAAGTGCACCAAACCATATAACAGTATCCAAATCTGGTCTATCTTTAACTGGTTGTACTGGAGAAACTGGAGAAACTTCTGCTCCCTCAATACCAGTTTGTGTAGCATCATCTAAGCCAGCAATTCTTATTTCTACTGGACCATTTGTCGGGTATTGATTACGTAAAGTATATTTTAATAAAAGATCTTGATAAAAAGCCATAAGCTCATGTAATACTCTTTGTAAAATTGGTCTAGTTGTAATGATAGCATAACCATTTGCTGTTACACGTAATGTTGTTGGTCTAACATAAAGTAATGTATTTTTTGATGGACCCCATATATCTTCACTAATTGTAACCTTTAATCCATTTGCTGAATGTTGAAATGCTGCTCTACCTGCAGCTGGAGTTAATTTCCAATTACCCGTAACAATTTCACCAAACGTCAAAGCAATAGTTCGAGGAACAACATCAGAAAATGGATAATTATATGGCATTACAGTACGTCTTGATCCTACTGGTTTTGTTGATTGTACACTCCATAATTTTAACCATGGATAGCTAGTATATGGAAATAATATGACTTCTAATCTTTCATAAACATTTAAATAATTTGATAATGTACGAGTTATTCCTGCAGAGTTAGCTTCATCAGGATCAATGAATAATTCACTAGCTGGAATAGAAGTATAACTTTGACATCTTAAATTATAATTTGGTATAACACGTAGAGTCACTTGTGTTAAAAATGCTCTTCCAAGATGAATTAAAAATGCTTTACAATCTCTATCAGCTCTTGAAAATGTTTGTAAATTATATGTCAATAAAGTTTCATTCCATACAACAGCAGTTAATTCTAATATCAAATTTGATAAACTTCCAGACATTGCTCCATCAACATTATTTTCACCATCAACTAATACTCCTGTCCCATGTGCACCTAATGCTAAAGTTCCTCCAATTGTCACGTCACCAGGAGCAGTTGTTAGAAAAAGACCCATATCATGTCTCTCTAGAAATGTTAATAACTGTTCCATTGATGTACCAGTTTCAACTTGAACTGCATTTGTATAATTATTTGATATCATTCTCATTCTTGTAATATGTCTTGTTGTATCTACAATTATTATACTAGAACATGGATCAGTATCTGGTGTAACAGTGTATGGAGCCCAAGTATGCTTATGACCACTTGGTCTTATTCTATAATTTGTNTGTTTATGACCACTTGGTCTTATTCTATAATTTGTCACATAAGCCCAGTTTACAATTTCTACAATATCATCTTGTGTATGTGGTGTAGCTGTCCATAAATTTTCAACTATTATATCATTTGCCCAATTACGATATTCTTGTCTTCTCAATGGAATGTTTGTAGGAAAATTTGGAGGACGAGAGCACCATTTGAATTTCCAAGTGAAGCCTAAGCCTAATTTTCCTGGATCCAGTTCTTCGTCATTTTCTGTTGTTGGAGTCGTAGTAGTATTGGTGCTAGCAGTGTTGTTGATTTTTTCTTCCTCTGGAGATCTGTGCAACTGTAAAGTATTAAAAAGTTATAAAATTTTGGAACAAAGTGATAATATATGTATTATCTTACCCAATGCAACACAAATGTTACTCATTATTAATGAAATTAAAATAATATAAAACTTCTTCATTATAAAGATGAATACTCAAAGAGTTTATTTAGTATATATAGTTTATTAGTCAAGAGTACTTTGAGAAATGAAGTGAACTGAATGAATGAAGGTTCATCTAAAAATAGCGTCCCGTTAAGGGATAAACGACTAACGGAAACTTGTAATATCACGTTATTATACAACTTACAATTTTATTTATTAATAATAGTTGAAAATTGACAATTTATATTTATAATAATTTACAAATATATATAGCTAGAAATCAGTTTCATCATTTGACTCATCTTCTTGTGCATTATATTTATACTCAAAAATCTCTTCAATTTCACCTTCATGTAAATTACTTGTCTCTGGAACAAAAACTGCTACAAATATAACACCAACTAATGCTACCAATGAATAAAACCAAAATGTTCCATATGTATCGATTATTTGTATCATGTCCAGAAATGTTTTCACAGCAGTAAATAAACAAATTTGATTGAATCCAAAAACAATTGAGCATCCAATACTTCTTACATCTGTATCATTTATATATCTTGTAAGAATTATACTATTATACATTTTATTAAATTTCTTGATTGATACCTGATGGCAACAATTCAGCTACTAAGAACCAAGGAATGAGTCTAGCACCACGTAAATATATATTAGTATTAAAACTTAATTAATGACTATAATAGTACATACTTACCCCTGACCAATACTGTATCCAGTCATAAAAGTAATTAAGCAAAACAATGGCACCCATTCTACATTCATGGCCAAATTAGATTGAGGTATATGAGGATCTGAAATTGTTGAATTAGCATAATCTCCTTCTGCTTCTCTTAAAAAGAAATAACCACCAAGAATTCCAGTACTAGCACACATTATTAGCCCAGATGCAATTAGTAAAGGTCTTCGATTAAAAAAGTTGACTAAAAAGATAGCAATTAATGTTGCAAACATACGAACAAATCCTACTACAATTGTTTCCAAATAGTCATTAATAAAATTGTCAGCATATTTAAAGATGAGAGTAGCATAAAAAATAATTGGATATATTCCACTAAATTGTTGAAAGAAAAATAATGCCATTCCAATTCCCAAGGGTTTTAAAACTGACATTTCACACATACGACTACAACAATTACGAAATGAAAAATTTCTTGGGATTCTTCTTTCTTTTAAATATTGTAGTCTCATACATCTATATAGAGAAGCAATTATTGAGATTTATTTTATTATATTACATGATCTAATTTTTAGTAATTGTCTTACTCTTGCTCTGCTTCTTCAGCATCATTTCTTAACCACGCCAAACTTCTTAATGCTTCTGGCTGTCTTCCTTTGCTAATTAACCATACTGGACTCTCAGGTAAAAATAGAACATAAATTAAAACACATAATGGAAATGTTGAGCAAATTAAAGCCACCACACGCCATTCAATCAGACTTCCCATACAATAAACTACAAGAATTCCAATTGATACCATAAGTGTTGGTAAACTACCTACTAACTCCTCTGATTTCTGGTTCTACAATTTCACAAATATAAACTTGAACAGTGGCAGCATAAAATCCAGAAGCAATTCCTGTTAACATTCTTCCAGTTAGTAAATCTGCTACATCAGTTGCTTGACAAATTACAATCCAGCCAACAAAATAAATCAATGAACTATTGAAAATAAAATTATTCAATCAAGTTTAGCATGTATATTTTATTATTTACTAATTACCTCAAAAGAATTGTTTTCTTTCTACCAATTTGATCACTTGTTAAGCCTCCAACAAGAGTACCAACAATACAACCAATTGTAACTAATGATGCCATCCATGACATAGAATCTACACTTGCATTAATTTCAGAATCTTTGCTTAGTAAAGTTGGAATTGCAACAGAACTGAAACCTAGAATATTTCCTGTTGCAAATAGTGCCATTGTGACACCAGCAACTGTTAAAATCTATATAAAACATAGTTTTGAGAAAATATACTTATATGAAATTAAGATATATGTAGTATACCTGATTTCGACGGTGAAGAGAATCTCTTCGCTCCATCAGTGGAATTTGTTCTTTTCTCATAATTTTAATATACAATTTTCACAGAATAAAAGTGATAGTAAGATATATGATACTATGCTGCAAAAAGTAGGTCCTGCTTCTTCGTCATGTCTCTTACTGTATATGTATATGTATCAATAAAAAACAAATCCTTAAAACATCTGGAGATTAATTTCATATAGACGCATATCTTGATATAATTTTATTTCATTCGGCCAATGAACGCATAAAAGCTATGTATATTATAATTAAAATAAAGGTGACTCATTGTATTTTATTTTTTAAAATGTGATATTTTTTAAAACTAAACTTCCGGCCCACATGATCCAAGACTCCATGGCCTCTCAGGAAGAGTCTCTAATGTTACATTTCTTTTAAATGGTACAACTATGTCAAGAACCATAATACTAGCTGATGAATTATCTGGAAAATCAATTAAGACATCAACTTCATATCCAGCACCAGCTAAAAGTAATTGATAGTAATCTGAATCCCATTCAATTTTAGTTGTAGTGACTGAATTTTGATAAGGACGCAAATAGCCTTTTCCCCAAACTCCATAACTAAAATATAAAGGTCCTCTTAAATCACTAGGATTATATGTCACTGTAAATTCTCCTTCAACTGGGTCGCCATAAATGCCAGCTACTGCAATAGGATCAACTAAAAGTTGCTGGTTATTTGTATCATCATGTATCACTTTGTTGTTGGCTGCATGTGGTTTGTTTTTTGTATAATAGCTATTGGTACGTGTTCTATTTATGCCTTGTATAATATCAAAAAGTTGCTCATGAAGTACTAAATGTTCAAAATATTCTGGGCCATTAGTGCATGTGTATGTTCCTAATTCTAAATCTGGATAAAGTTTCATTAGACATTTGAATGCATTAAAAGTTCCACTGACAAAACTAGTCTTCCATCCATCATACAATCCTAAAGCAAATCCTAAACCAATAGCATATCCTCCTGAAACTGGATCAATTGGAGAAATTTTACTACCCTGAAATGGCAATGCTACTGCAGAAGTTTCAAGCCAATGCATAGCAGCTTCTGGAACAATTTGTGTATTTCCAACACGTCCATAATTTAGATGAAATTGCATATATTTATTCATATCATTTGCTGTGGTTAAAACACCTCCACCAGGTAATTCAAGAGTGGCTCGTCTGCAAACAAATTTTTTGTATGTAAAAAATAAATGTGTTAATTAAGATGTCTCACTTTATAAGGTCTGAATTTAATTTTCCATGATGAGTTCCATTCCAGTAATATGCTCTAGTCATATTAACCATTTGATCATAGTCATCTGATAGCTTTAAATATGTGGAGTCTGACATTCCGATTTGTGTCATTAGATCTTCTAGCTACAATTTTATATAGTTTTTTAGATATTTTGAACTATATTAATTATCAATTCAATTGTTGTATACCAATTCTTCATATGATTGTCCAGCTACTTCACCAATAAGCTTTCCAATAAGGGAAAACATTTGATTACTATAAAAAGCGGATGATCGAAATTGACAATCTTCTGGAGCATATCTTATTCGGCTATAGTAAATTAATTAGAAAGTATTAACACTTTTATTTATATTTAAACTTCTGACAACTTACTACTGATATTCTTCAGTGCTATATGCCATGAATGATAAAGCCATTGTATCTGTTTTCAAACAATGACGATGAGACAACAAATCTCTGAAAGACATAGACTCTGTTTTGTATCTGTCACTAAACATGACTGTAGGACTTGAAGGCAATAATTGCTTAATTGGAACATCGAGTACAGCAGCACCGAGCTCAGGGTATAAACCACTTAAGACTTTAACAACAATTGTACTTGTAAATGACTACAAATAGGAATATTGAATTAAGTATTTTAAATGTTGTCCTTATATATTTACTACCTTTGTAATTGAAGCAATAGAAAATTTTGTATAGTCCGTAACAGGTACATTATCCTCAATATTAGACAGTCCATAGCCCTTTGCCAATTGAGCTTGTCCATCCTTAACAACACCAATTGTAAATCCTGGAATATGTTCAGTTTCCAAAAGCCCTTCAATTAATTCATCAATTTGTCTTTGAACTTCTGGGTTAAGAGCACTTTCCGTTTTTGGTACAAAAAGTGATGCACATAATGTGCATAAAATGAAAAGATTGAAAATTAATTTGTTCATGATGAGCTTACAAGTGCAATAATGTGCTATACAATGGATATGCTTTTGTCTAATGTATATTAGTTCTAATTTCTGGATTTGTAATCTTTTCATCCACTTCAAAGTGACAAATGGGTATTGCATAATTCACACTTGTGCAGATTCATTTGACATTTTTTATCTAGTGTATTTATTTCTTGATTACATGATAATGCATTTTCAATTCATTTACATTTTTATTAATATCATCAATGCAAAATGTTATGTTCAGGCCCACAAGAATCGCTAGACCACGGTCTTTCAGGAAGAGTCTCTAATGTAGCATTTCTTTTGAATGTAAAAATACGATCACCTAAAACATAGTTAGCTGTTGAACTATCTGGGAAATCGAGAAATACATCAATGTAAAATCCAATATTTGCTAACATAACTTGAACATAATCTGAATCCCATTCAATTAGTACTGTTGTATTAGAATTTTGATATGAGCGTAAGTAGCCAGTAGCCCATTGACCATAACTGAAATATAATGGTCCTTTTAAATCACTTGGATTGTATATTATTTCAAATACTCCTTCAATTGGATGACCATAAATTCCAGCTACTGCAATTGGATCGACTAGTAATTCCATTGAAGACGCAGTAGAAGTTACTTTTTGAGAATCATTGTCGCGCTCTTTGACTGGAGTATTATTATTCTTTGTAGTTGTTCTATTTATGCCTTGAACAATATCAAAAATTTGTTCGTGGATGTCAAAATGACCGAAAGTTCCAGGTCCATTAGATACTGAGAAGATTCCCAAATTTAATGCTGGATAAAGTTTCATTAAGGTTGTGTATGCATTGTAAGTTCCACTGTGTGTCTTTGATAGCCATCCTAAATAACAATAATAAAATTTACTTTTCCTAAAAACGGGCTCATTTATTGATAAAATTTTTACCATCATAAAGACCAAGACCAAATCCAGCAGCTAAAGCATACTCACCGGTAACTCGATCAGAAGGTGAGACTTTGCTACTTGAAAATGGTAATGCTAATGAGACAGTCTCAAGCCAACGCATAACATTCTAATACAATTATAAAAAATTTCAATAATTTCAAAACATATTAAAAAATTGGCTCAACCTCAGGAACAATTTGTGTATTTCCAACTCGGCCATAATTTAAGTGAAATTGCATATATTTATTCATATCATTTGCTGTTGAAATGACGCCACCACCAGGCAATTCAAGAATAGCTCGTCTAATAGATTAAACTAATTAACTTGTCTTATATATTGTTATTATTAAAGTATTTTACTAACTTCATGAGTTCGGGATTCATTTTACCAAATTGTGTAGCATTCCAATAATAAGCTTTAGACATGTTAGGCATCTGATCGTAATCATCTGAATATTTTAGATATGTTGATTCTGTCATGCCTATGTGCATCATAAAGTCTTCAAGCTATCAATATAGAGATACCGATTGATAATAACTATAGAAAGATTGTTACATGAAAATATTTTATATACCATCTCTTCATATGACTCTCCTGCTATTTCTCCAATTAGCTTGCCAATAAGAGCATACATTTGATTACTGTAAAATCCAGATGATCTGAATTGACAGGCTTCTGGTGCATATCTTGATCGGCTACATATCAAAAATAGAGCACTAATTAATTGTAAAAACTACTTAATACATTATAGAAAACCTACTAAATATATTCTTCTTTGCTATATGGTGTAAGATATAATGCAAGAGAGTCTGTTTCTAAACAATGACGATGTGACAGCAAATCTCTAAAAGTGATAGCTTCCGTTTTGTATCTGTCGCTAAACATAACTGTAGGACTATTGGGTAGCAATTGTTTAATTGGAACATCGAGTACAGAAACGCCAAGCTCAGGGTATAAGGCACTCAAGACTTTGACAACAATTGTTGCAGTAAATGTCTGAAAGCATCAAATTTTTTAATAAATATCATTTATATTGTAAATAAATTTATGTAACAAGTCATACTTTTGTAATAGATGCAATAGAGAATTTTGTTGAACTTGAAACAGGTATATTATTCTCAATGCTAGAAAGTCCGTAGCCCTTTGCCAATTGTACTTCTCCGTCTCTCACAATGCCAATTGAAAATCCAGGAACATGATGATCTGATTCTAATAGTTCGTTGATAAGTTCATCAATTTGTCTTTGAACTTCTGGACTAAGAGCACTTTCAGTTTTCTGAACAAATAGTGTTGCACATAATGTGCATAAAATTAAAATGTTGAGAAGAATTTTGTCCATGATGCTCACTGTTTTAATTTCCAATGCAAAATGTAGCATATACATCAAGTGTGTGATTAGTTGAATTTATTCTCTTTTATCTTTTTTGACCTTGGTTTATTTTTGTCAACTTTAAAATATGACAAGTGCTCATTTGTATATGAAAAAAAATTGATGTGTCATCTCTCTCTAGGCAGGCATAAACATTGTGCAATAGACTGACAATTTATTTTATACATATATACATTTTTATTATACAAGTAACAATTATTCAATATCAACGATCAAGATGTATCAGTTTATAAGGTCTTTCATGTTTTTTTAACAAAAATCCCACAAAATATCATAGTCACCAGGACTCAGAAATCAGTCAATATTTTCTCCTGTTGAAATCCTCAGTGGTCTTTTCTTTTCTTAAATGGATATTGTATGGTAATCATAGTATACTCTTGTACTTGTGGGTCTCTCTTCGTTGTCGTCAGTCTTCTTCTTTCTACAACATGAACATCATATATCAAAAATCTCTTTTCTATAAATGAAAGCATATTGTAGACCTATAGTAGTTAAGGTATAAACTATATAAAGTAGTAGCTGCTGACTGGACACATATAGTGATGTTCACGTAGCGATCTGATGTTCAATTGAGTGTTTCAAGGCTCACTCGACCATTCGATTTGTGTTCTTCTTCTTCACTCTGTGTATACACTTTCCCTTTGCTTACACACGTTTCACTGTCGATATATTTTCTGCAAGACTGCAAGAAAGATGAAGACTCTTCTTCTTCTTCTTTTTGTTATGCTTTGTACTTGAGATTAGGGTCACTAAAGATTTTTCTAGATAGAAACGAAGAGAGAGAGAGAGAACAACATTGTC
>VCNE01003628.1:0-11587 GCA_009869805.1 Oncopodura yosiiana | reverse complement strand
TGGTCCTTGTTCATCGTCATCTTGAGATGTCATTGACATTTGTCTTCTTAATGCATCTGGGTCCATTCCAGGTGGATACACAAATTCCATATCATATGATGGTTGCATATTAAAAACATCTCCATCTAATTCTTGAGCATCTTGTTGTTGTGATGTTGGTGGTCTTGAGGTTGATAATTGAATTCCTACAGGACTCTGTTTTTATACATAAATTTTTGATATATACAATTAGAAAAGATAGTTAATATTATTATTATTACAATCTATTGTGGACTATTTACTCTTGTGTTTCATAAGACACATTAAGAACATAGTCATCATCATTAGTCGTCTTGCAGAGTTTATTTTAACTTAAACTGACTGTTTATGAACTACTAACCTACAAGAGATTTCTCTAACAAAAGTATGTAGTATAGTTCAATAGGTTAGAAGATGGAAATCGCTTTAGACACACACACATGTACTTTAAGACATGTGTTTAAAACAGTAACACACTATTTGTTTGTCTCCTTCTTTTTTCTCTCTGGAGTACTACTAGAGGAATGACATCAGCTCTAATAGTTTTTTTCTTTATTTTATAGCACATGTCAACAGACAACACACTTGGTGTCCCTTTTATAAAATCTTTGAATGCAATACTTGTATTAGTGCATTGCAATGATAATTGTATAAAAGACAGTACGCCAAGATAAAAAAAATCTTTTGGCATTTGGTCATATAAGATTTCATTTTAATTCATGAGAGATGAGAAAGTTACTCTTATAGTAGTAAAGAAATTTATTCAAGTCTACCTAAAAACTAATGATGGTGCTAATTTGACTTTTTGTTCTTTTTCTGACTTACCGGAACAATTGGTCTAAAAAATTGTCTTGGTGCCATCATATGAGGTAGAGGTGGTGGTGGATGATGCATAGGATGATGAGCATTTGGCATTAGAGGTGGCATTGGTAAAGGAGAGCCAGGACTCCAACCTCTAGGTGGACCAAATGGAATTGGAGAACTTGGAGTTCTTGTTGGTCCACCTACGAGTTGTGGTCTGTGGGTGATGAAAAAAAACCAAAATTATTATACATAGCAAATACTCTTCTTGTCTACATTAAAATTATGATAGTATAATAAAGTATAGAACATCACAGCTGCCAACAATATTCACTATCCAATCTACTTCTCACTACATACATACATATAATGTACTCTATATTATATACACAACTTTTTATAAACAGAAAAGATGTATCATCGTTTTTTTCTTTTTAAGTTCATGCTACAAGAACGCTGTTAGTCACGTCTGAATTTAACTCGGCTCTTTTCTACGCTCCATTTGGATTTCATGTTTGATTCTATACAGAATATTACAACTTTTGGCACTTTCCATTGAAATTCATATATTAAAAAACTTGCTAACAAATACTATATAGTATTTATATATTTGATGGAATAATACTAAAAATATTGTTTACCGGATGAGAAATGGAGGTGGTGTTTGTGACATTCTTTGTGGAATTGGTGAGCTCCAACCTCGAGGTGGAGGTCCTACTGGAAATGGTGATTGTGACCATCTTGGAGGAGGTCCACCACCAGGTCCTTGTGACATTTTGTTTTTTTTATATACAATACACTTATTCACCACCAGTTTTGATAAATTACACTTTGGAAACTTTGCATTTCCATTCACTTTTTCATATGTACACCACCGCTACGTAGCACGCACTAATATGGAAGTGTAAAAGGACTAATAGTCCTTTTGAGCTTTTTCTCAACACAAGTTATGAATAAAAACTCTTTACTACTACTACTATTTCCTTCCGAGAAAGATAATATTACGCGATTTTTCTGACTCTCTCTGATGTTGATCTTATGCCAGAGCTAGCAATGTTTTTCTATTTGTACACCGCTTTAGTTGCTTTTTTTACTTAAAGAAACGTCTTGACAGAGAAACCACTAGCGTGGATTAGTGAGAAAAACTTGACTCTACAGACGAGAAACCGGCAATGATTTTTTCCTCTTCTTCTTCTGTCAGTCGATGTCAGTCACACAAAATTATATATACACTCAAAAAAGTAATAATATCTGATCCGACTTGGTTGTCATATGTCAGTCGATTTTCTCTATTTTTTGGAATGAGAAGTTTCCACTTAATTTTTGTGGAATGAAGATTTTGTTTTGTTTTGACACTTGAGATGATAAGACACACTTAAGAGCACAACTTTCACTTTTAAGACTTTCATTATTAATTTAGTGGGAGGGTTGTTATATAATACACAAAGTATCAACAAGAGCAATTTACCACAGTCACGGCATTATGATAAAACTCTCTCTTTCTGGAGATGAGAATGGAGTTTTTATAAGTAGTAACTTTTTTTGTGCAACAAGAGAGAGAGATGAAGAAAAGCGGCTTACGGCAGTAGTAGTAGCTGTAGCACTAATGTGTAGACAGATAGAGAAAACGATAGAGAACTGAAAAAGAAAAAGAACGAACAACTTTGTAAGAACGACTAACCTTTTTACACGTCTAAAACTAATGGACAAAAGCAAACTAAAATTAGAATTTGGCAGTATATGCATATATACAGTGAAAAAGATATATATAATGATGCCACACTCTGAGCAAACCGATTTTCATCCCAAGGGGTAAATGGTACAATATACACACAAGACACAGAAGAGATATATCTTTTACAATCTTCTACAACTCTAGTATTTCTTCTTATATAATATAGTTTTAGTAAGTGTCTACTACTAATAGTAAGATCAGCACAGAGTAGTTGTAAAAATCTTGCACACGGTAGTAGTATAAGAACAGAAGAAGAGATATGTATTGCATAAGAGTAAAATTTGTTCCAGTAACTATATTTACATATCAGAAGAAGAAGAAGAAAAAGAAAAGACAGATTGGCTTACAAAGATATATAACTTTTTGCATGCATATGTGGGAAGTATCTAAAAAGAGAAAGATTGCTTGCTTTAGCGTTATAATTGTTGATTCTACATAAAAGAAACAAGTTGAAGAATTTTCTTATAAAGTATAGTAGAGTATAAAGAAATACAGCGTCGCTCTCTCTCTCTGAGGAAGAATAATGTTTGTGTATTATTATATCAAGTCTGCAAGTTGAGATAATTATGCATAGAAAAAATGAGAAAGAAAGTAGCAATGTTATTTTATGACACTTGGATAAGTAAAAGTGTTGAAACAATGAAACGACTCAACTTTTTTTTATTTTGTTGTTTTTTCTTGTTTATTACAGGAGCAAAAGTCAACACTCATAAAATGGGACAAGTAAGTGTCACCATATAATTTTGCATGCACATAAATGTATATAAATCCTAAACACTATCATAAATTAAATTACTTTAATACAGATTGAAGAAACTGAAGAAGAGTTGAAAAGATGTTATCACAGACTTGAGGTATTAGAGAAGAAACTAAAGTTTCAAGAGATGACCCCAGAAGAAAGGTCTTGTCTGTCAATCATTTCTAAATAATATTTTTCTCTAAATTTATGATTTATGTACACATACAGGGAAGAAACAGACAAGTCTATTACAGAGTTGAAAAAAATTTTTAAACAACAAGAAGATGACCTAACTAAATTACGTACAAAAGAGCAGCCATCAGATCTTATAGCAGTTTTGTTAATAATCGCTAGCTTTCTTGTGTTTGGAATTTATCATATGATGAAAGAACCTTAAGAGATATATTTTTGTATAGTTTATAATGACTATTTTTTTATTCATATGTCATATAATATAATAATCAGTAGTATTCGTACGTATAATCATAATAATAATAATATTGATATCAATCAAATAGAGGTACCTGGCAGTCAAAAAAATTAATATATATATATAGATATTTATAATAATATTAAATTATTACGTCATATTGAATAAAATGTGTTTCTTTTTCTTTTGTGGTAATATATTTATGTATTGCGTGATTGATACATTTAGATATAATAGATTGTGGTGTTACTTGCATTGAAATTTTGTATTATTTTGATATAATATAAGACACTGTGTTCTTGTACATTTAAAAAGGCAAAAATTTTACATTGGATGGATTTAGGTTTTATTATATTTATAGTAGTATAGTGTTGACTCATATTATTTTAAGCTGCAAGGGTTATTACTTATTATAGATGCATAAAGTGCATAATGTGGTATAGCACAAAAAAGTTGTTTCATATAAAGTGTATATTTACAAATTACAACCTGAATTATTGGTCTTAATTAGTAGGTAACTATATAATAGAGATGTGGAAACATTTTTTTCATCACTTTAATTTGTGGATGGAAACGTTGCATTAAGCCACATTATATATTTTTCTCAAAGTGTCACATTAAATATATATATAGCACATTATCACAAATACAATTAATCAAATACGTAGTCGTATGTTTGTTTGTTCGTGACTTTGATCTATTTGTTACATTATATAAAATTTCATCATCCTCCTTTTTTCTATTACAACGTGACATTTTTTGATCTTTTGTTATACCTAAAAACTATTATGGTATTTGGTTTGGATTTCATCATACGGCATTCACCATGTTTTACTTTACATTTAACTAAAGAACATTAAAAAAGACTATTAAATTTGGTAAACAATGCATATATTGACAATCTAATAAGACGTCATATGTATATATTCTAAAATATGTAATTATCATGACGAGAGGAATGTAAAGCTGACTTTTTTGGTTTTCTCGTTATTAATTGGAAAAATTTGAAAATGAATGAGGATATGAATGATGTTGACGCTGTTGTTGTTGAGTTTGTTGTTGAGGTCCTGGCATATTGAAATGATGATGATGATTATTATTATTGCTACTACTGTTGGAGGAAGAAGTAAGACTATTTGTATGTTGTTGTTGTTGATGATGATTATGATGATTGACTGATTGTGGCATTGAATGACTACCACTTGAAGATGAAGTTGACATTTGATATTTGAGAAGATTTTCTAATTGAAGAACTCTTTGTTGAGTAGCATTATAAGCTGCTACTAATTTGGCATTTTCAACCCACAAGTCTTTAGCAATGAGGTCAGCATGTGCTAATTTTTCAGATTGTTCTTTATGTTTTATAGCTTGTTGTCTCACTAGCTCTTGACTAGCGTGCATTAGACTTTCCCAATTTGAAACTTCACTTTCATGTTTGTACTTCATTTCAGCTATTAATTTTTCACAATACATTTCTTTTTGTTGTAATGCTCTTTGTAAAATTATCATTTGATCTTCACGTTGTTTTAAATTTGAGCGAAGAGTTTGCAGCCATGAAAGCTCAACATGACACCAAGCTTTTTTACGATTTTGAGATGAAGACACAACGGGTGTTGCCCAAACATCATCTTGTTGTGGAAATGATGATGTCATCAGGCCCATATTCCAGCCGTTCTATATAGATAGATATTATTAAAATAAGAAAATATTTACATTTATCATAAAAATTACTTACAGATGTATAAAGAGGATCATTAATAGGAATAAATGGTAAGCTGGAACTCTTATCAACATAACTTGACTTTTTTGGTTGTGTTGGTGGAGGTGGTGGTAAAGATGCTGGCTCTTGTTGTTGAGCTTTATTTGAATTATTTGCTTGATTCAACATATCTAGTAAACTTTTACTTCTATTATTATCTCCAACAATAGCATTACTAAAACTTGTTTGAGGAGGTGATATTGATTGTTGTCTCATTTCATTTTGATATTTTTTCTTCCATTGATATTCTTTTTCTTTCCATTGACGCTCAATTTGATCTACAGATTGTTTATGTTTCTGCTCTTGATTTTTTCATATCAATTTCTACTTGTTGAAGTTTTCCTCTTAACATTTCAACTAATCCTCTTTCTTCTAATGTTGTACGCTCTTCCTCAGCTAATGCACTTAAACGTTCTTCATACTCATGGCACTTTTTTGTTAAATTTGTTATTTGTTGCTCAAGATTACTACATTCTTCCATCATTTTAACTTCCCATGTTCTTTGATAAGTTGTAATTAATGACTCTTGATCTACTTTAGCTGACATTAATTCTTTTCTCAGACCATTACACTCATCTTCTAAATCTAACACTTGTCTTTCTAAACTTGCTCGCTCTTCAATCGGTGGTAATTGTTGAAATTTATTTTTATTACTAGAACTATTGTTGAAGCTGTCATCATTTTCAATTAGTTCTTCATATTCTTTAATTCTTAGAAGTAAATCATGAAACCTTTCATCAGATTGTTTTCTATCGGCATCAAAAAGATCTCTTTCTATAGTCAACTTTCCAGACCAATACTCTTCTAGTTTTTCAAATTCACTACTCATGAGTTCAAGACTTGTTTCCAATTCTTTATTTCTTTGCTCTAATGTTGTTTTCTCTTTTTCATGAGTTTCTTTAGTTGTAATGGCTTCTTTTTCTAATTCTGCTATACGGTCACGTAACTTTTGTACTAATGGATCATTTTCTTCTGACGTAGTTTGAATTTCAACATGAGTAACAGAAGATGAAGTTGTTGGCACATTTTGTTGAGTAGATGATTTTAATGTTGAAATCTGATTTTTTAAATTTGAGTTTTCTTTCAGTAAAGCATCCTTTTCTGAAATGATGGTAACTATTTTCTCTTTGACACTGTCCATTTCATTTTCTAATGTTTTGTATTGTTGTTCCAGTTTTTCTACAGGGTCGTTACTTTTATTATTATCACTACCACTTTCATCTCCTGTAGTTGTCTCCATGTTGCATGTACCACTGTCCTTATCAAAGTGAAAGGAGTCTGTTGTACTCTCGCCAATACAAGCATCAGCTAGGCTCTAATGAACATAATGAAATGAAATATAAAATGAAAATTGGACTCAAGTCAGTAGTATATAGAAAAGAGAGAGAGAGAGAGAGATACAAAAACATGGTGCAGTTAACACGAATCTCAACACTAACACTAAATTTGAAAGACATGAGTGAGTGAATGAGAGAAAGACATCATTTTACACTATACTTTACTTACAATGGTTGTTGTTTCTAAAGTTGGAAAGTTGCCAGAATTCGGCTGACTGCATGAGCCTATAGAACTATCACACTCTTCCGTATCTGAAATTTAATACAAATATTTTATAGTTTACTACAATGTGCTTAGTTAGTAGTTAAATTAGTTATCAATATAAAGAATTTAAATTAGTCTCAGAAAATTATTTGATCATCTGAGATCCTTTTACAATTGTAATGTATAGACCTATGATTTATTCATGTGTCTTCACTACAATGTTCAAAGCTCTCAATCAGCACATACAGGAACACATTGTGCCATCATAGAAAAATAAACTCATACTTCTATAACAAACTCATTTAATTTAACTTACCATCAGGTATTTGAAGTTCAAATCTATTGTTAAATTTCCCCATTTTCTCTAATGGCATTCCATGTTTCTCATCAAAATTAAGACTAGTAGAATCTCCAAATGAAAATACAGGCATTGTTGTTGGAGGTATTAATGACGACGAAGAAGAATTATGATGATTATGTCCTTTTCTTTTCTTGACATAATATCTCTTATCTTGATTAACTTTAACAGTTGATTTAAGTGCTTCCAATTGACTTGACAGCTCATCATTATGATCTCTTAAAATTTGTATTTCAGAATAAGATTGTTGTAATTTTTCATCACAATTTGAAACTCTTTCACGACTATTTCTTTCCATTTCATGTAGTTTATTTTCAATTTCTAAATATTTTGTCAATTCTTTTTCTAAATGATTTTTGACTCGATTCATATCTTTGACTTCTTTATTTAGATTTTGTACTTCCTTATCCAAATTTTTATTTTCAGTTTTAAGGGAAGTTATTTGTGACTTTAATCTCTCTTCCTCTTCCTGTAGGGATCTGACTTGAGCTTCTGCCATTTGTAGAGCTTGTTGTAATCCTTCTTTTTCATTACAAAACCTTTGATGTAACTCTTGCAACTGACTATTATACTTTGTTTCCATTTCATGCAACATCATTTGACTATTTCGTTCCATTCTACTATTTTGCTCGTCTACTTCTGCTGCCAACATTGCTGAGCGTTGATGAGCTTCATAGACATCACCTTTCAATTTGTTTCGTTCAGCTTCTACATTTTCACATAGGGACCTATAACAAAATGTCATTCAATAACGGAATTTTGATTATCAAAACACGCAGAATCTGAATCAAAATAGCATAGCTTTATACATTATTATATGCATGTCTAACATGCAAACAATGAATTATATATCTTTTTTATGTGACGCATTGACTTCAAACTCACCTCAAATATTGAACTTCTGTCCTATATGTTAGTAATGCTACTTGCAAAACTGGAGAAAGACCTTTTGAGTTGGAAATGTCAGTTTCATCTTCTAATGCCTTTGCTAAATCCTAAAGGAAGTATAAAAAGAAAATTTAATTATAACTTTTGTACACTATATGGTTTAGTACTTCAAAATTAGTAATGAATATTGAGTTTTTATGGTCTCAGAAAATATTTGATCATTTGAGATCTTTTTACAATTGTAATGTATAGACCTATGATTTATTCATGTGTCTTCACTACAATGTTCACAGTTCCCAATCAGTTTCTCAAGGACTGCACATTAAAATCAAGGCATTGTGCCATCATAGACATATACATAAACACGATTCGATAATTTTCAGTAAAATAAAGATTTTGATGTTCATATTTACCTGCAGATTAATCGATTCAGTTCTAGAGTGAAACAGAAATCCTATTTGTTTCAAAATTTCATGACTCGCTTCATGGCTAATTCCAAGTTGAGACCATAATTCCATAATATCAATAATCTTTGCAAATCCAGTTTGTTGTGGATCAAGTATTGAAAATGCTGACGTTCTTTCAGAAATTGTAAATGTACAGAATTCACGAGCACCAGAAGCAGATGATGAAATGACACTGTTATTATTATTGTTATTATGACTATTTCTTATGCTACTACTTCCAGCAACTTGTGTAGCAGCAGATAGCGGTTTTTTAATTGGACTTGGTGGTGTTTGCTTCATTCCTTGTAACATTTCTGCTAGTTCTGTAAGGCACACTTTTCCATCATGATCTCCATCAAGAGCCTCGAATAACTCTGAAAGATTCTATGTGTTTAAAAAAGAGAAAATGAATAGTATACAATAATTAGTTAGAGCTTTGTAATGTGATTCTATCATCAATATATTATATTATCCCACTTTCCCTTTATTAAAATTATTGCATAACTATCTGCAGTTAGTAAGCAGAGTAGTAACTTTTAAGGTAGCGTTTTTCATGCTATCTCCTATATAAAGTTGGCAAAGTAGAGACTTCTATAGTATAAATGATACTGATTAATTTTTTTTATTTCTTTTTTTACTAGTTTGGCCTATTGCCACATCCTTATTGAATTAAATATATGTCTATTATTTGTACACTGTGAGTTCTACTACGTGTGTAAAAGTGGTCAAACTACTTTAACACAAAATGATATTTATAAAAACATGAACAAATTATCAATATACATATTTATAAAGGAAGAAAAGTATCTATATGTACCTGTGATGTCAATTGGAGACCGATCCAATTACAAACTGAAGTTAATTCTTGTTCATTTAGGTTAACCATTTTTGGCTAGTCCAAGCTTTTGACAAAAGTCCAACAATTGCTCTTCATTTAAAACTTCAGCCATGATGCCTCAAAATATTTTTAACTATGCATCGTTTTCAATATATAGAAGATGAGTATTTAAAGTAGATGATATGCTTTTGGAATGGTTTGATATATTATTTGGTAACTAAATTAAATATATTGGTATAAGTAGTTTTTGTAGACACTTTTGGAAACTTTTGTTACTTCATTCAGACTCTTTGGTTAAATTTTCTTTCACATCACGATTAAAACATCACGTATTTTTTTTTAGAAAAATGTATTCACACAACCTCTGTTAGTTGCTACTGAACGTTTGACAATTTTTGAGAGGAGTAGTTAGTTGATCTTAATGATATGAAATGTCATTGAAATCTACAAATAATTAAAAAAAACAAGCACCGCAATTTAGAGATAAAATAGTTCACTGTGTAATAAATATTGATCAAGATAAAGTGTAAATTACCATTAGTACTACTCTTCTTTAGTATTTGCATCGCTCGTATAAATTGTGCTTGCTTATCAGGGTCAATTTAATTATATCTGATGTGATATTTACAAAGATATGTTTCATCAATTGTTATTCTTCAGTTCAGTATTATTATATGTTGATGTAGCGGTAGGCAGGCGTTGTGTAATAACAATAATTGTATATAAAGGCTGCTTCAATGCTGGACGGTAGGTGAGAGCAATTATGATTTTGCAAAGATTATGAAATGTGATGAACAATTATATTATAATTAAGGCAATAGATTTTCGATTGGTTCTCTTTTTGACAGTAGTACGAGAATAAATAAAATGCAGAGTTGAATACAGAGAAGTAGAGTAGTACACTGTTGTCACTACTATTAATGTTCTTTCTTTCTCTTCTAGAGGCACATAATAAATTGTCAATGTTGGGCGGTGAACAATATTTGATATATTGACAGTTTTTTTTAATTCTTCACATTGTTGTTTATCTTTTATGTCCTTTGCCTTAAACTTAGAAAACCCGTTGGGTTTTTATTATTGTTTTAAAATATATCTTCTTAACTATCTATAACTACCTGTACTGTACATATTTTCTGTATTTAGTTTAGTATAATAATGTTATTGTGTAGGATGAATCAAATTGTGCTACATGTTATAACAGTGATAATATAATATTATACTTGAAACTTGATTTAACGTTAGAGTATATATATATATATGTTGTGTGTACTATATAATAATACTTAATTACTGACTATGTTAGCCGATGTGTACGACTTTTGAAGTTTTACATTGTATGCAGTACTAGTATAGCACCATATCACTACAAGAAAATGTGGTTTTTGCGTGCTCAGCAAGAAAACTAAAAGGGGGATATAAATGTATTATATGATGATGGCATACAAAATGTTCCGCAAGTGCAAGAGATATATATTCTCTACCAGAAAAGAAGAAAAAGAGTAAGGCACTACAAGAGAAATTCGTAGCGGCAACAACTGCCATTAGAATTTAGAGTATGATATTCATATTTATTATTAATATACAAGCACCATATCTGTAGAGAAAATATAATGTTTACAATTTCGAGTTATGTCATGTAATGTCAATTTATATATTATTTTATAAATCTGTAAACTCAGCAGTAGCTTTTTGCATTTGAGCCATTGCAGCTCTCATAACATCTTCGGATTGTAACAAAAACATATTCATTCTCGCTTGATATTCTAAACTTTCATCTACTGTATGATCTCTTGCATAAATTAGATGATGTTTTGTTCCTTGTACAGCTACAGGTGATTTACTAGCGATTACTTTAGCTAATTCAAATGCACCGTCCAATAATGATTTGTGGTCTTTGAAGACTTTGCTTACAAATCCCATTGACAGAGCTTCTTTCGCATCAAATTTTCGGGCAGTAAAAGCTAGTTCTCTTACTAAGGATTCATTGCTGACAACTTTTGGCATTCTTTGCAATGTTCCTACATCTGCCGCTA
>VCNE01003626.1:0-36286 GCA_009869805.1 Oncopodura yosiiana | reverse complement strand
ATGTAGACTCTCGTCACTACTACTGGAAATTTACGGTATTTGTGATTTATGACGTTATAGTATTTTATAATAGCACTATAACTACTTCAATTTAATCATTTTTTTCCTAGTCAATAGACATGTACCTACGATGTCTGTATTTGCTTTGTATGCAAATTTAAATAGAGAAAAAAATAATGCAAAAATGTATGTATGTACATATAGAGATTTAGTTTCCATTTTAGTTATTGACGAAAAGAAAAGCTACAGAAAAATAATTACTTTGTGATTTTACATGCAATTCAGGAATACAAACAAGGCACGCAATAAATATAGCATAAGGATTATGAATCTCTCCTAGAGGAAAATATTACAAAAATCCCAAAGTTTTCAGATGATTCTAAAGTACATAATGTCCACCTGTAGCCTTGAATATTTATCTTGTTACATTTGTACTGAAGTGAGATACATATAAATAACATCAACATGTTACATTACTTTTTAGTACAGATTAATAATAAAACGTAGTTCTTTAAGAAATCAATTGGTTATCGCAATGTCACGCTTCCAATTTGTTATTCTACATATTCTACTACTATAGATCATGGTTTATAATATATGATCAACAATGAATGTCTCATCTACATTTTACAGGATGAACGAGCCAGAATTCTTAGACGAACAATTATGCGCTATACGATGCTCAGTTATATCATTCTTCTTCAAAGGATTAGTTTTCGTGTAAAAAAGAGATTTCCAGGACTTCAACACCTCGTTGACGCAGGTAGAGATTATATTACTATATTGTAAATGAGAAATTTTATCACTAAATAAAGTGATTTGTGCGAATTATCTTTGGTTCAACTACGACTACATATAAGTAAGTATAACCTTGAGTACAATTCAAGGAGCTTCACTCATGCAATAAAGAATTTGCAATGCATTTTTGACCACTTAGATTCGTCACTCTGTTAACTCATATATATGATAAAAACTATTATTATATTCAATTTATATGTATTTTGAATGGTTCAATCAGTCTTAGACCGAAAGTAGGAAAAAAATGCAATTGATAAAATTCATTTGTAATACAGTTTGCTGCAACAGAAAGAATAGGGAGATAATGAGTTTGCATTTTTTATCATTTTTATTATTATGATATACTATTATACATGTTGTGTTTGTGTGTGTTATTCAAATCACCACCAATCGTCTATTCATTAACTATATATATATATATACTACCTGACTCTCATTTTCAATCAACAACTTCAATAATATCTTTATATATATATATATGCGTAGACGAGATTTTTTTTGACTCTCACATACATATCAACTTGAATGATTGATGAAAGGGAAATTTTTATTAGCAAGTACAATATAATATAAATATACCGGCAGCCGGAAAATAAAAGAGACTTTTTTGAGTCATCATAATTCAGTGAAAAAATGTTTTGAAGCCTTTTGTTTATGTAGCACGTCATATTTAAAAATAGCTTCAATAACATTTATTTAAAAAAAATTCTTGGTAATTATCATGATGTTTTACAAATTTGTCTATACTGTAGGCTTGATGCTGGAAAATGAGAAATTGATTTTTGACAAGATAGAACAAAAGACGAAGGTTAGCAAGTTCTGGATGCCGATTGTTTGGGCTTCAAATCTTATTAACAGAGCTAAAATGGAGGGACGAATTCCATCAGATCATTTGCTACAAACTATTATTATGGAATTGTCAGACTTTCGTAGACGTTTAGGGAGAGTAATGGTAAATCTAATAATGAATTTAGAATAAAGTTGTATATGTTTATTTACTAACATGATTGTTATTTTTCTTAGGTCTATGACACTGTTAGCGTTCCATTAGTGTATACTCAAGTTGTAACTTTGGCAGTCTATACATATTTTGTTGCAGCCTTAATTGGACGTCAATGGGTTCAACCACCAGACTTGTCAACAGTATATCCACACCATGAATTGGATCTTGTGTTTCCGATTTTTTTGACATTGCAAGTATGTTTATAAAAAATATATATGTATGTTTTAGACTTGTAATTAATCGTCTTTTATTTTACTAGTTTATTTTCTATATTGGATGGCTTAAAGTTGCTGAGACTCTGATTAATCCCTTTGGAGAAGACGACGATGATTATGTAATTAAAATATACCTAAAAGTTATTAGTGGCTAGTATATGATTAAAGAACAAACTTTTTTATGAATTGTAGGAATGTAACTGGCTCATTGATCGTCATATTACAGTCTCATATTTAGTAGTTGACGAAATGCATGAAGGTAATTAAATTTATTAGTTTAAGAATGTAGAGTAGATGTCAACAGTACGTTATATTTATTTGTGTATGATAGATCATCCTGAGCTTCTAAAAGATCAATACTGGGAGGACGTAGTGCCAACAGAATTGCCATACAATTTAGCTTCTGAACATTTCAGAAGAACAGAGCCAGCGGGCTCAACTGCTGGACTAAAAATTAAGGAAAGAGACTCTGTTTATGCCAACTTGACATCTGTCAAGAGACATTCTCTAATACCTGAAGCTGTATATGCTGAATATGTAAGCATCTTTATAATTGCATTCTAAAAGTCAACCTCAATAATTATGCTTTCTTTAGGAAAGTGTCACTGGTTCACCACTTGGAGGCCATCGAAAAAGTTGGATTCAAAGACAATTATCTCGTGTTGAAAGCTTTCGCTCAACTTCATCTTCTTCAAGTTTTTTCAATAGAAGAAATCAACATAATCAAATTGGACAACAACAATCGCAACAGAGTCATGGACGAGCATCACACGGATATAGTGGTGGAGGCGCAAATAAACTTTCAATGTATGAAAAATTGACAAGAAGATCTAGTAAAGATCAAATGGGATTATATGGAAGTAGAAAGGGAGGAAGAGACAATCTAATGCCGTATCCTAATTCTCGGTATTAATATAGTTATTCAAAAAATATATATTTCATTGTAATTCAATTTAATTGTTGTGATTTTTTAGTCCAAGAGTTCCAACTCCTGATGTAGCAAAAGAAAGTCAATTAAATTTAATGGCAATTGAAAAAGTTCCTGGACGAGTGCAATACACGACAGCTCTTGACTCATCATCCATTGGAATCGTTAATCATAGTTATGATGGCAATAATATGCAAAGTAGCAATAATGGATCATCAATTAGATCAAATGCTCATAGTCCAACAAATAATTGTAGTAGTAATAATAACATTGGACTTAAAACTGAGTCTCCACCACCATATAATTCTGACTCTTCTTCTCACACAATGCTGGCACCAATTGCTGAATGGTAACAATGCAAAATAAAACCACAAAACGCGCAAATTTTTCATCAAATTCATTTTGGCTTGCGACGTAAATTGTTTCTCTTATCCTGTTTGACTAAAAGTCATTAAAGATGACTGAAAGACAGTCAAATTTAGTTTCAAGTGTCAAAATATTATTCTTCAACTTGAATGTCAATAGAAGTAGAGAAAAATAGTCAACAGGAGACACATATTGTTCATATTCAAATTGTCGAAGAAGTTTTAGTTAAAATTTCCTTTAGATCTTTGTCTCCTGTTGCCGAAAGTAGTAAAATATTGAGATGACTCACTCTTGATTGATTCCTGATTTGTGAAGCGAGTGTTTCATCTTCTGCTACTCTGTCAACTTCAAGTGAAATTAGTGATGAGTCATTAGAAATTGTAAGGTTTTATATTTTGTACATTTAATTTGATGTTTTATAATTCGTTCAATATTTTAAGAGAATGGACAACATTGGAATCAACCACTATGTAATAATTTCTATCTAGGCCTAGGCACAAGAGAAAAGGGCACGGTAATATAAAAAACAATAATGTAATGTAAATTCTGATAATGATTATGTTTTTTTTCAGAAAAAGAAACTGGGAAAATGAAGGAAATATATTATGAACTGCTTGGACTTGAAGCAGGAACTACTGCTTAAGACTGGAAAACAGTATGGAGAAAAGTTGCAGAATATGTTAAAAGAAAGGTCTTATTGCTTTCTTGAAATATATGAATAAAGTTGGATTCAAATTAGAAGTAAAAGATTCTACTGCTGTAAGAGAATTTCCATTTAACTACCAATTCCAGATAAAATGGAAACTATGAAAAGAAAACTACTGAAAGCATCATTATATCTAATGTGGGATAATGAGATTTTTATATGATGGCCAATATACTTAAAATTACAAGAAGAAATACTAAATGGTTATTACAAGGAAAAAAGGAAACTAATATGCCGATCTGGAAAAGAAGCCTTCTTGTTTCATTAATGACCCAAAAGAAGAAGTCAACAAATATGAGCCTATTCTTACATTCACATTGGCTTCACTCGAACATAATTTTTCAGAAAAAGGAGTTCAATCATATTCTCTTATTTATAATAGTAATCATTTAGATATCTAGTTAGATAATCTAGTTTAAATGTTTTGTATACATTTTTGGAAAAAAATCGACTTACTAATATTATTATTGTATTATACAATTTGTATATACCAGAGATAAATTGTAGTAGTTGAGACAATAAAAACAAACCTTGTACTAAAACTAAAATCTTTTACATTATCTATATAATCTACATTATCTATTACAGGACTGCTGAAAATGATGGGAGTCCTTACTCAACAAGTTCTGGAGGAGTTAAATCATCAACTAATAATCACAGTAGCTATCCAACAACAGCTTCAATTTTTGGCAACAGTACTACAACAAATACAATTCCATATAGGAAAATGTCTCCAACTCCTCCTCATGATGAATTACCTCCAATTCCAATAAGTAGTAATAATATAGAGCAAGGGTCATCATCATCAAACACTTTAAAGTTGCCTTCAAATTCATCGAGTCTGTCTTCAACTATTAATGATGAAGATTTTAAAGGCAGTGTTAGTAATGATTCACTAGTAAAAATTTTAGAAGAGGAAGAAGAAGAAGAACCTTACATGACAATTTCTGAAGTAGCAGAATCAAAAGCAGAATTAATAGCGTCAGTTCCAATACTAATTAAAAATGAAGATGTTATGATTAAGGCTGAGCAACGAAGTTTACCACCAAATTTACCTCAGCCAAATATAACTAGTAGTCATTCTCTTCAACGTCAAAGTGCTATTGAAGAAGATGATTCATTAGCAGAAGTTTCACCTCAACTTCAAGTGCCATTAACTACACATCCAGAAATTAACGACAATAAGAAAATAATAGGTCAAGGAGAAATTGACTCAAATAAAAAAATTGAAAATCTTCCAGAAATCAAAGTTGACCAGAGTCAAATTGATAAGAATAAGGAATTGATAAAAGATCAAGCTAAAAGAAATGTAAATGGACTAATTCTTCAAGTGGAAGAGTTTTTAACAGATAAACTTGTTGCTGATGATCCAATAGGAGGAGGAATCAAAAGAAGTAGTTCTACTAATAGTATTAATAGTTTAGTATTAGCTAATGCAAATCTATCACTGAAGAAATCAACATCTGATACCTCAATTAATAAACAGTCACTCATTAGCAATAGCAGTGGACAAGAAGTTTCCAAGGACTGTGAAGTATTTGTATAGCATTGACTTTACTATAAGCTTATGTATATATAGTAATTAATGAAAGCATTAGGAAATGGCAAAAGACAATATTATAGAAAAATAACTTGTATTATTTTGAAAATTTAATTTTAAGAAATTGTGTTGGATGTAATTTACTTAAATAATATTAATTACTTGCTATCATGAGAATTTATGGCTTGACATCAAAGGAAGACTGAAAAATTTAACAGAAATTTTATTCCAGCAATTGATAATAAATATAACTATAAAAGTGACAAATTTCTCATATTACTGAAATGTTTCTGATTACAATAAAAGAATAAAAGGAAACAACATTCTTCTTACATCTTCCAACCAAGATATTTCTGACTACCTTAAATCTTGTCATCTTATTACTACTTATTTTATCCTACCATTCTTTAAGAACATTTTAAGGTTTTTAGTACTACCAGTAATGTTACATGAAATGAAATGTAATCACTTCTTCTTGTCTCTGGAGAGATTTCGACTTTTTTTACTTATATGAGTGTACATATTATTATATTACTATGCAGTGCAGACATCGGTTTAGGTGTTGTCGCCGAGACTAAAAGGCATTTATATACAAATTATGTGTTAAAGTTAGAACAAAAGAAGCCGAAAACTCGACAAAAAAGATTCTGTTTAGCTAATTGCTAGAGAAGATAATAACGTTTAGTGTAATCACTACCTTCTGAAGATTCTTTTCTATCAAATAATAAGAAATACAACTGTTAATTAATTCAAATCAATTTCTATTATCATATGCATTAATATTTTAGTTACAGGTATAATCTGCATGAAAGACTTTTATGAAATGCAGCTGCTGTTAAATAAAAGTATTCAAGAGCATACTATGAAAATTGCATAATAAGTCAGAGGCAAATCGCCATGAGACATAATATATATACTTGACCCGTTATGACTATCATCATTTGCCATCATAAAATAGTCCTTTACATACTATTAAGTAGTAAAAGCCAGCAAGAGAATATATTTCTTTAGCCTCATTAACTGTAATCCTATGTCATCACTCGTGTTTAGTATTCACCTCTCTCTACGATAATCTTTGTGGTACTTACACTCTCTTTATTTATGACTTGATCTTTACTTACTTTTATAACTTGAGGAAAAAGCTCTTTGGGAAGAAAAAAGAAAATGACATGACGGGTGGAGAACGAAAAGACCAAAACTAAACCTTCTTTTTTAGCTTGCAGGTTCTTTTGAGTTCTCTTTTGTCGGTCGGTTTCTTCAATTTGAAGAAGGTGTGATAATGATGAAGAAAAGCTATACCCAAGTTGGCTTCAAGCTACAATATTAACTATTGCAAAGAATACAATTACATATCTGAGAGTTACTTGTTAGGATTCTTTAATTCTTCCATGCAAAATAAATTCTTTAAATTGAAGTATCTAAGGAATGAGTATTTTTAGTGTCCTTTACAAAAAGCCTTTTTAATATTTGAGTTGAATGAGTGAGCACGTGACGCATCTGCTTTATTTACATAATTCCAAGAGTATGTCTCTAATAAATGCTACAAAAATGTATACTTCACATGAATAACACCTACTTTATAAGTCATTCCATTGCAAATGGAATTTTCCAGAGTGGATTACTTCGTTTAAACTTTCACTGCCACCACTCTCGCACCGTGATTCACTTCTCAGTAAGCTACACATTAAAAATGTTGTCTTACTCATTCATGTAGTAGTTATGAATAAAATCTCTCGTAATTCATTCGGTACATAAAATTGTCATCGATTTTTCCTAATAATTATAAAGTAATGTATACAACATTTGATGACTTTCTTCTCAAATAATACAATCGTTATTGTAAAATAACATGCTTGTAACTAGTATTTTTACGAGATGTGGACCTCCATGCTTGACAACTATACTTTTCTAGGAAAGGTGTATTTTGAAGTGTACTTCACATCTCAACGTTCCCTCAGAATTTGAAAAGGACAAGTGAGCTTGAAAACTGAAGGAACATGGAAATTCCTTCTTCTCCAAGTTGGTCTAAAAAACTTCTTTCTTGAGTAAACTTTAACATCTCTTTTTTAAGGGGGCCACCCATCAAGAAGCTCTGGAAATGAAGATCTTATTCTTATTCTCGCTCTGAGCGTTTTATGTAGTTTACATAAGGGACCCTTTCTATATAGTTTAGTTTACTGTAATTAGAATCATTTCTGTTTTTGTTAGGCATAGCAGAAGTATTCTTCAGGTTATTTAAATAATAACTGCTGGAGATGAGGAATTCTTTATACCATAATATTATATAAGTTTAACGAGTCACTAACTAATTACTTTCTAATATTTACTAGTAGTACTCACCGTCACATGGCTCCTGATCATCTTACTCATTGCTGAATTATGATGCAATTCATGCACTTGGTCTCTATAAATGAAGTCACGAAATTAAATGACAATGAAATTTTTTTAATAGACGACAACAAGAAGAACGACGAGAATAAAAGTATGAGAGGAGATTCACGACTCTCTCTTCTCTTCAAATTACTGTTGTCATTCGTAGTTTTTCTTATCTGAGCAAAAAAAAAGTATTTTTTTTATATATAATGATGGTAAGTTGTGTGAGTATGAATGAATAAAAGGAGAAGAAGATTGTAGACAAAAGGACAGATTTATATAAAAGGGAAAGAAGAAGAAGAAGATAGTGGGATGCCAGGAGCCAGAGTAGATAGAAAAAAAGCATGTTGATCTCCAGTTCTCTTTGACAGTGGAGAGTAGACGTTGCTGTTCATATTACAATTCAATGCCTCATGCTGTTTTCGTATTTGATTCAATGTCTAAATGCATTTAAACTAACATCAAATTTCAACTGCTAGTTTTTATGCTGTGAAGAAGTTACTGTATCATCATCATCGTGAAACTTTTCCAGCAAATACTACTGTATACAAAAAATCAGAGATGACAGCAATGTGAAAATTCACACACATACGAAAAGTTGGTGAGACTAATTGTTTGTTCCCTTCTTCTTTTAGCTTTTATTGTTGGTTGACTTGTCTTGATGAGAGACAGACTCTTAAAGTCCATTTCTTTTTGATTGTGATGTGAGTCAACTTGCTGACGAAGCAAAATAAAAAAAAATCTGCAACCAACATTTTATGTAATGTTATATTACATATACTAAGTACTAGTATATACATATAATATGTATGTGCTTTACTTTTTCGAGAGCTTTAACCTCATTGTATTGAAGATGATGATGATACGCATAATATCACTCTATAGACACACCTGCAATTTAGTATAAGCATTGAGCTTGAGAACTAAACATGAGATGCCATTTTATTTGAATTGACCATCGAAAAGTGAAGTTTTCTTTTTCATATTGAATTGAATCAACTGAATATACAACTTGCAAAATCAAGAGTTGTTGTAATTCTCGATGTTTTCTTCTCTATGAATATTATACACAAAGAATTACTATAATGCAGTTACAGAGTGAGAAAATGATGATATCTTTGCGGAATTCCTTGATGCAAAATGAGGTAAAACTACATAAGGCATGTGTACATATGTATGTAGTGAAGAAGCAGGTAATTTTATATATGTTTGTGTGATATTTATGTATAGTATATTCCTTCCGGTCCAGATAAAAGTGTAATACATGTATTTACTATGTTTTGCTGAAGTGAACAGGATGCCACTGTTGCTCAAGATATCGATACTCTGACGAGTAAGAAGAGTTAACTTTAAGTTCAGTTCATATATGATATGGAGTAAAGATTAAAAAATTGCTAGCGGAATTCTAAATTCCTTTAAAAACATAGATGTAAAGTCAAAGGTCACTCAATATGAAATAGATAGAGTTGTCGTTTATATGATTAACGGAAGCTACTACATACATTCTTACAGTAGATGATGATTATAGCACAAAAATTCCTTTCACCTCCTGGCCAAATAGTACTGTAAATTGCAAAAATTGAGTGCACAATAAAGATCAAATGTCAAATCCAACCATGTTATGAATATAGAACTGAAACCTGTCTCAAAGCATTATGAAAAAACATTTTATATGTATATTTGCACATGAATAGAATTGAAATGTTTGATAGAACATTTTATACTTGCTGCCTTGCCTTGTTAGTGTAGGAATGAGTGATTTACTTTCACAATGTAAATGTAAAGTAATTGCTAATGCCAAAATTCATTTTTAGCTTACTCTGCTTTTATTAGGACTTTAAATACTCTTTAAAAATCTGGTAGTGATCTGGTTTATTTTTACAATGCTCATCAATGAAAGCAATCAATGTCAAATTTGGTGATGCATTGAAATATACTAAATAAATAGTACATGTGCTCTGCAACTCTTTTGATTAACTCTACATATATATACTAAAGATTATAATGTACACTCTCCTGTGTTGAGTAATGTACAAAATCAAAATTCAACTTGACTATGGTATACTTTTGTGCAGCTTGTGTTGTTGTGTAGTATTGTTATACCTGCTGGTGTTGCTGCATTTTATAAGCCATCTTCTTCTACTAACTTTTCTACTCACCTGTTGTGTATAAGTTTCTATTGCATTCTTTGCCTCACTGCATCCTAAACTCTCTTTACATGCCTCTCGGTGATTCGTGTGTAATAGTAAAAAGGTAAAGAAGTATAGAAGGAATATATATATAATGGTATTTGTTACAAGTAACTAAAGAACTTGAAGAAAATCTCACGTTAGTCTACTACACTAATGTGATGGGAACAGAGCACGCTTTTTGCTCCTCTCCACTTGTATTGTGTCCAATCCAAAGTGTACACTGTATACACTACATAAAGTGCACGACGAAAGAGATAGAAGAGCTCATCTTTCATTTTTTCTTGAGCATTACTAAATCAAAGATATTTTTAGAAAGAAACAGAACAAGAATCTCCGATCACAGTCTCAGTATTTATTCTATCTAAAAATTCAAAGATCTCAAGAAGGATCAGTGACAGCGTCAAGAGTGTGTGCAATTGTTGCATGTCGGCACAAAATGAAAACTGTACATCAGTCAGTTAAATGGGATAGTGTGATATATATGTGAAAATTTTATATATGCTAATGGCATTTATTACATTAATACTGTTTGCTCCGATTTAACCGGATGAATTAAAAAGGCTTCTATAATAGTAGTATATCTACATCTACGGTCAACTCAACAATGAAGAGTCTCATTATTACACCTAAGAAAAGAAGTTAGCACACAAAAAGGAAATCCTTTACTCAGAAATATACTCTACAAGTGGCTGTGAATATAAAATACTTTTTAAAAGAAAATAATGCAACGGTGATGTGTGATTATATGTCATAGTATATAGTAAAGCTTGTTGATATCATATCTCATGAAAAACAAACGATGTACACAATATAATAATCCAAAAGTAATTAATTCTATATACAGCTAGAGTCAGCACATCAACAAAATATCAACGCGTTGTATTGTTGTTCTGTGAAATATTGTGTGAAATTTGTATAATTTGTATAATATATAGAGAATATTATTACAATTGTGTGTTAAAGTGAAGAGTATTAAGCACTTTATAGATATTTTGTTATAAATATTTTTATTTCTGATTCTCATATCATGACATCACATCACACCGGTAGCTCAAAAAATAAGCAAGTGTTGTCGTATACTCTTATCTTTTTCCTTTTTTTCACTGCTACAGATTTTTAGTGTGAATTATCTACAGTGTTACTTTTCAACATAAAAGAGTTTAGTACACAAATAATGATGAAACGAGACGATATTACTTCACATTTTGTATAATCGCATATTGTCATTGGATAAATAAAAAAGGTATGATGGTATAGTTATTACTATAACTTCCTCTTTTTCTTTTAAAAGTAATTGTGTCCAATGAACTTGACATTCTTAACTACTACATACTTTTCACAGTTGTATTTTGTTTCTTATTGCTCTGTAGATCATATAAATATACAACATAAATAAGAAATTAACTATACACATATGCTAATATAGTTGAGTGAGATCATAAATATTTAAGTTAGACTAACTACCACTGTTTGTAAACTGATTTACGAATATATGATCAGCTAAAGTTGTGTTGTGTGCGATAACAATAGCATCATTACGCAATAATCAGCGTTTATAACTCCCTACTTGGCATCTTGTTCCAATTACAACTTTACAACTGCTGTATACACATTATAATACTCATTATACTGTATATAGCATCTCGTTAAGGTAAATTTTGTTTGTTGCTTCTGTTGTCTAAGCTGACTGACATTTTGTATATTCAACATTTGGCAATTTCTTTCTAGTCTTCTCTTCTGCTCGTTTTTCTATACTTGACATTTGACGTTGTTTGAAGAATTTTTTTCTCTCTATCTTACCTCATGTAGTATTTTTGTAAAGTATTTAAGAGACGCCATATGCTTCGTATTTCTTTTTATTATTGTTTGATAGTTTGTGTAATGTGTGATTGAAGTTGTAGAAGAAAAGTGATAATATAAAACAGCGTCTATTTGACTCCACTTGACTTGAGTTTTTGTCTTTTCTTACATTACATACAAGAGCAAACAGCAATGGCTCTTGTAGTATTTATAATATGACTCAACGCTTGTTTTGTCTATTGCTCCTTCTTTTTTTCTTGATTCAATCAACTCAACCAAACTGATGAGTACGAACGTGTGCAAGATTTTAGGAGCTAGAATCATAGAAAAGAAATGTGCCACATGCTGTCTAAGAAGTCCTTAGAAAGTTAGCAAGAAGAGAATTGACTAACGCTTTTCATAAGATGATAAACCCACATGTCCTTAAAAAAATCTTTTTAGTATGCATTTTGGGTGGACAACATACATCGTCAGCAAATGCACAGCATCACGTCTTTATTTACATCGACTTTGGATTTTTAGCAGGACTCTCTCGTCTTCTTGGCTAATGGTTATTCTCAAGAATTAAAAATGACATGTATTGCCTAATATCTCTTATAAACGTGAATGACATTCACATTTTGATTAGTTTTCTTCTTCATCACTCAACTCAACTCAGGTCTTTTACCTCCAGATAAAGATAGGGTAGAGAGCAAGACGTAATTTGCAGAGCGTAATATAATTCAGAGTAATGCTCCATCGAAAGCTCAAGTTCATTTTATATATATAATATATATATTCTGCTGAATTACTAAAAATTTTAATGTTATGTTTAAAACTGTAGTACAGGTGGTCTAATGGAAACTCATTTTTAGCCCCTCGAGTCTCCTCTCCATTTTTCTTTGAGACTTTGTTTGAATCTTTAATCATGCTCCTTTTTTTAGAGTCTACATTTATATATGTAAGGATTGAGGTCGACTTAATTTATAAGGAACAAACAAATACTCTAAAAGAATTTAGGAGCCAATAAGGGAGTAGTATAGCGTTCCTATAGACTAACTAACTAGCACTATTTTTCTTGTTGGTAGTTTCCTATTTTACACAGTTGAGAAAGAAACTTGAGAATATAAATTGAAAAAAACTTGACTCTAGGAGAAAAGATTTGGAATATAATTTTAGAATGAGAAAGAAAAAGGACTCCACCCTTAGACAATACTCTCTCAACTTTTTTTAATAAGTCTTGCACACTAAAGAAAAATGATAGCTCTGTCATTTAGTTTTAAAGAGTAACATTTTATTTTTAAATGCATAAGTACATGACTTTTAGATACAGTGTACTAAGTCTTTAGATCAAAGGTGAAAGATGATGAGCAAAATCAAGAAATATCAGAGATGAAAATGAAACTCAACTGGAGACTTCATAGAGCGCATATTACTTATAAGCACCATAGATACTTTTAAAGGAATTGAATGAAATTTTCAGGGCTCCATTGTGCATGTATTCTTTCATATGTTACACTGAGAGTGAGAGAGCTATATACATGAGAAAAGGAAAGAGAATGCATCGAGTTAAAGTTACCTGTTGCTCAAGACAAAAGGGAATCAAGTGATTATAATCAGAAGACGGAAAAATCATTGTATCTATCCAGTTTCTTCTTTGGCTACAGAGTTGCATACATTTAACATCTCATTTGCTGTAGGATAAATATTTCTGGGCATCAAGGTTGAGCTAAGCAAGGCAGAGAGAGAGATAGAAGATCAAAAGGGCCGGTCTCCACTTTTAGGGAGACAGAATAAAACTATGTTTTAAGGACTTGACACTACATATAACTTGTATACTATGTATAAGAATGTGATATTTATGAGATTACTATAATAGGCAATGAATATATGCCAAAAATTATTACATTTTCAATGTCAATAGCACTATTTATTTCAATGGGAAAGAAATATAAAGTCACAATCAGAAGTCACATATATGTAGGCATTTAATATTTTTAAGAGGAGATCTATCTTTAATGTATTTATATGATACACATTGTATAATATCTTATGTAGAGAATAAAAGGAACGTGCCAGAGGAAGTGAGAAGACGGGCGAGTCTCTCTCTTTTAGATTCAAATAACAAGTCATTTAGTACGTGACTTGGCCATGGTATTATTACTTACATTACATCATAAAGAAAAGCTCAATGCATTGTATTATGATTTGTATGGGACACAAACACGTACTAGAACTACACTACATGAAATGTAAAAAATATACACAACAACAGGACAGGCTACTCACCTTTCAGTTCATATATTCAAAGTCCAACATAGACACAAGTCCATTACACTCTCTCTCTATATATATATAAATTTACTTATGTTATATGTGGTAGTAAGAAGTTTTATGTTGTGTCCATATTATTTCTCACTGTCCTTTTAGCTATATAATAGGAAAGTGAGTATGAGCCACGAAACATTTTGAGAATTAGGAAGAAATTGAGGAAAAAGAATGTAACGTACTACATGAGAAAAGAAAGGATATCCATTTCATTACAGTTTTCATTTCATATGTCACTTATTCTTTTTTTTTCTATGATATACTGAACATATTTGGTAGGATGTTATTATTCTAGCTGTATCCAAATAATAAAAAAGAACCAAAGAGTTTCGCATTGTAAAATAAAACGACGCTCATAATTTAGAGCTCTTGACATTCTCTCTTACAATTTGATTAGAATTTTAAAATCAATGTCTGCTTTACAGTCATTAACCATTAACCTGAGTTATACAACTTTTATATAATACTTTTTTTAATTCAGTCAAATAGAGAAAAGTAAATTGACTCATAAAATTAAGCGATAGAGCATTTATTGTAGTTACGTGAATTGTGGTCTCTTTATTACATCAAAGTTGTTTTCCTTTGCTAATATATAACAAACATTTAGGTATTGTATTGTTGTGATGCATGTTAACCGGCCTAGCAAATGTGTGAGACTAGTTCAAAAAAACTAGTGGCAATGGCAATGATATTAAGGAAAGTTTCATTAGTCTGATTGTATTGAAGTTTATAAAATACTTCAAGTAGTAGCCACTCTATCAAGAAAAGTAAGTCTTGTGGGAAATGATAAAAACGCGTGGTAAGTTTTTTTCATTAGGTTTCGAAAGCTATGCATGATTTTTAACTCCCGTATTTTTTAGCTAGAATACATACTTGAGAGAAAACTAAAGACATACACAAAAAATATTCAAAGAGGCTCCACGAAGTTCCAAGCAAAAAGTAGACGGATCACTCTACCATCCATACTTCTTCATACAAGTTACTAAGTAGTAACTATAGAAGAAGAGTTGAGTTTTTTTGTCTCTCAAATGTTTCAGAAGAAGATCTGATTCATTGGACTTGTCCCTGTGATCAGAGATAGCAGTAAATATACTTTTGAAGGTCACGAGATTAAGTTGATGCTCTCTCTTAATTCAATTTACTGCACATTTTTAGTTAGGAAAAATGTATTTGTAAAACTTTTTTACATCAAAATCAAGATATTACTGAACTAACGATTGATAAGACCACCATTGAGAATTGAAGATTCTAGTATTATTGCACATATAAAGCTCGAGAAGAGACATGTATGAATGAATATTCATGGGCACGGTTAGGAAATTAAAGGTATAGCGCTTCACGATTAGTAGAATTACTAAAGAAGATTGTTATGAGATGTAAAATGAACTCTAAATTATTTCTGATGTGCTATTAAGGGTGTGTAGATATTAGTGTAGGGCTAAGAGAACATGTGTTTTGTCTACGAAACTTTGGCATAACCACACAAACTAATGTAGAATGTTGCAACTACATAATATAGTTACTAGTCTGCTGCCTTATGCTCGTGTTTGACTGCTATTAATTTGATTACAATAGTTTAGCGTACAAATTACACATAGGGATGACAAAATCAAGTTTTCTTTTCATCTCGTCTTCTTCTTCTTTGCTCATGTAACAAGTAACAAACATATAGTATCTTCTTCTGTGTATATTACACAATAAGTTTTGTAAATACTTTTTTAACACTGCTCGCCTACACAACACAAGAAAAACCATAAGTCTACATGTGCTTTATAAAAATGTACCTCAATGTAAAAAGAAAAAGGAGTGAAAAACTCTGTTTTTGGGAGAGAAAAGTGCTAATGGCCTCACATAAATTTTATTCTAGAGTGTCTAACAATGTCTCCACTTACAACAACTCAATAGAATCTACTTATCTACAGTGCTCTCAAAGCCTCAAAGAACACCTCCACTATGTCTCTCTCTTCTCTCTGTCCTTACTAACTAACTAACCACGCTTCTAACTGCAAACTTTATGATAATCATATTTAGGAATACAAGTATATAATCTGTCATATATATATTTATATTTTTTTAAAAACTAAATGTCGTAGGTGAGATTATTATGAATTATGTAACAAAAGAGGTTATTGGGTGTACTATGGAATATATTAGGTCAAAATAATGAAATATTCAAGATCCTCATGTTTCCATAAATAGCTATTGTAGAAGAAATATAATCTCTGTAGTTGAGTCCAACGTTATAAGAATGATGTATTATAATAGTTTTACGTATTAATTTAATTTCTGAGCCAATATTCAAGGCACTATATGTAGTATAGCTTGTATAGCGTATAGCAATAAGGTCAGGAAGAAAGTAAGTAAAATTTTTTTTTGAATGATTCTCTCAGTTAGTAAAACTCATACATCACTGAAGAAACGTTAGATAGTTTCTAATACTGAGTAACATTTTTTACCTTGTTTATGCAAAAAGCTATTGACATGTTTCACAAAGATGGGAGTGTGAAGCGTTTAATAATTTTGATTGTTAAAAAGGAGAGAAATGATCAAAGGAACCTGTTTGATGAAAAAATTGAGAAAGGAAGATTTTTTCCTAATCATAAAAAAATTTTGCTAACGTGTAGTAGAGAATTATCGTATCATCACTAGTTAGGAATTGAAATTGGAATTCGAAAAATTGCATTCCGTTTTGATTGAAGACACAATGTATGACATATATATTGAGGTTAAGTCTAAGCACACTAGGTAGAATCTGTTCAATAATCATAAATAAAAAAAAGAATTGACTTTATATAAAGAAAAGCCTAAAAGAAATAAACCTTAGAGACAAAATTTATTGAAGATTTAATTTATGTTCTACATCGTAGTAGTTGAAACAGCAGTAATAAAAACATGAAGTGACAATTCCATTGCCTGTTTCAATTAATAATAAATCTCTGATAGTAATCTACAGTATAGCCTATACAGTATAGGTTTGTAATTTCCTACTTGCTTACGATAAATTTTGTAGTAGTGAAAAATATGTACACATATTCCATAATAATAATGGAAAGAAAAATTATGAATAGATAAGTATTTATTGAGAAAATACAAGTTAGCACTTCCTTCCTGAAACATGACTCGAGTGACATTTCAGACGAAAAGCTTTCTTTCCATATTAACCTCTTAATGTAATTTTGTGTTAGTTTTAGTATACAGCTCTCATTTTTCACATTATTTGCCAAAAGATGTACATAGTGAACGTACATACTTATAGCAATAATATACACTATTAAGATCGTGCAGACTGCAAAGTTGTACATGAGTTTATCTCATGAAAATTGCTCTTCCACTTCTCTCATTGCTTATTTGTGCTTTCTATTTTATTATTACAGCTTTCAGTCAGACTAAATTAGACGAATCAATGTGGTAAATGTTGTATTAAGTAAAATAACAACTGGTTTACTATGCACTAGTTGATGCGTGCTTGTTGAGTTGAGTGCAAAATAAGAAACTTTATTCCCATCAGCAAAATTCTTGTCTTACAGTTTAAGCTTCCGATATGACAAAATGTAGGTTAAAGTGAAGAGAATTTAGTTTGTAAAGCTAAAGGAAGTAATAATATAATACATGGCCATTTTACTGAAGTACATTACTTATTACAATTTAATACACGACAATTGAATATTCAGTCTCATATTATGTGACATGATGATGTGCATACATATCGTATGTATATTTAAGCATTGAAAGAGAAAAAGTGTACTAATCATGCAGAAATTTTTATTAAAAACCTCTTCAATTTACCAAGTTATGTAACATATGCGTATTTATTTTATTTACAGATAACAATGATTTCTTGATATATATAAAAGTTATTGGAATAGAAGAAAAAGACTAATAATGTGGTCTATAGTCAACTCGATGAAGTTGCGGCGGAAGCCTTCTACGAAACGGTAAGTCAGCATAATAAGTACTTTGAATATTAGGATACAAATTAATAAGCATGGCACCTTTATTTATTCTCATGCAGCAAAATGCTATTCAGTCAGCTTCAATGCAATAATTTTAGTGCATAAATGCAGCATTATTTGTACACGAGTATTAAACAATTTTGATTCTGATGCATTGAGTATAAGCTTACAGAACTGACATTTAAATCGGTACTTCCAATATAGGATCCTCACTCCTGTAAATCTTTTTCTTTCATAGTATTCAAAATTTTCTAATATACATTTAGGTCATCTCTTTACCTTGTCATCACTTCAATAGTCATCTCCTTACTTTTAAGCTTTATATTTTCAATTTTTTTGATCAGTACAAAAGGACTCTAAAATTGTATAGAACCAAATACCAGGTCATATATACAAGTAAGATGAAAATAATAAATGCGCTCATCAAACAAGCATTCTTGTTTCTTGACTTGACTTTAGTAGCCGACTTGTTTTGTGTTAACTACTATAGTCTATTCACATTATACTGCACTATGGGTATTTAACGTATTGTAAACTTCAATTCTCTGTTTCACTGTGAATTGTAGTTCTAGTCAAATAGATTTGACAAATTCTTTAGTGTGAAAGGGCAAAGGGCCGATATATATAAATATATAGTAGTAGCAATAACAATGAAAAGGTAGACTGAAAGACGTAGCCAAGAGTTTACTTATAGTAAACTTGATTTCATTGTTTAATTTCTTTGCCCTTCCGTTGTTGTAGTATTCTAAGCATGTACCATTTCCTCTCTATTGACTATGTATAAATCAATTCAAAGGCAAAGGGCACAGAAACTGTAGTGACAGTTCGTTTATTACCTTACAAAAATAGGCCAACACTGAAACAGATGAGATCCTGTAACATTTACTACCTTACTACATATTCACCCTTAAATTTAAATAATTAGTTGCCACTCATAAATATGATGACATCAAAAATGCACTTTAAAGGCATAAAATATTCAACATGTAATGAGTCGTGTGTCAGCTCAGAACAGATGACAGGCTGCAATTACCTCTAGTGATGCTCGAAATTAATTGTTGCTGGTGAAGATAATTATTAGTTTTTTTTGAGAAATTTCAAAGTTGTGTTGTTTTTTATTGCAACCATTACAATGTATTATGTACATTAACTCTTAGCATCTTGTATACAAAGTTACAATAGTATTAGGCAAAAAAGAAGAAATTAAATCCAGCACGCAACAATACATATTATATCTAGAGTTAATATGCGTGTAATTAGAAGGTGTAAAGTGAACTTTTGATCCAGTTTACATATGCATAGTACAATGATGCTAACTATATTTTACGAGAAGATTAACATCTACACAATATCATTATTGTAATATTTGAACCAAGGAAAAGAAAAGAGAGTTTCATTTTGTGCGTTCTACACTCTGCTTCTCTCCTGTTTTCACTTTTATGATAATTCTCTCGTTTTGCAGCTCAAGTTTGTTGTCAATAATTAAACACTTGGGAGGAACTGTCACAGAATCAATTAGAATTACACAATCTGTTTAGGGTTACCATCATTCATCTGACCATATTGCACAGTATACCTACTCATAATAATGGTCATGCAATTTAAGAGTTTGGCTGTTAATAAGAAGTCAGGTAGGTAATACTAGATAAGGAGCAGGCAGATAGGATTGGTTCAGTCAGTTCATTCTGAAACTAACCGTTGAACAAGAAGTATAAGTAAGGTTCATAATATGTGAGTCAATCATCTTTATTCTCATCTCCACTTGTTGTTGTTGTCGTTAGTGTTAAGTAACTACAAAACTACACTGGTTCTAATGTCAGCTAATATATTACAGAGTGTTTGTTGTAAACCAAACAGCGTATACAGATAGACGTTTGTACCATAGTAGTACTCTCAGTCAGTAAGTGCAGACCGGTTTATGACAAAATTCAACTGTAACTCTACGAGCCCTAGAGGAGTGTTACATACTCACAGAGATTTTTGGTCTTCATGGACTTTTATATTATTCTTTGAGTTGTATGGTGGTCCACATAATAATCTCTAGCTACGACTAATATTTTTCGTCTTTTTATTTTTAAATTTTCTCTGCTTGTTAGTTTGCTACATTATTGTACAATAAATTCAGTTCTGATGTCTCAATGTGAATTGGTTCCATGTCATTATTATGATCATTTGTGTATCATCTGTAGAATTGACAATTTATGTAAAGAGTTTTTTTAAAGTGACAAAGTTATGGAATTCTTGGATATAAACTCAAACAAAGTGATTAGTATTTTAACACAGCGATATATCAATAGTAACAAAAAAATTAAGAATAAGGAACGCATTGATTTGAGGTAATGGAACGTGAATTAAATTAATTTGATCTCTACGTTGCAATAATATATGTGTAACAATTCCGGAATATGTACTCCATCACTATACATTGTTTGTGTATCAGTTTTCCTCACTCTGTTTAACAATTGCATGCATTGCGTTTGTAATATTGTTGCACATAAATAAGCTGCTAATAGCACATTTTCCTTATATTTATACATCAAAGTTATCAAGTAAATGCAACCTGAGTGAGGGATATATTGTATACACTCGATTTGCGTGGGCCAGAAATATAGGTTAATAATGTGTGCAATTCTGTGTAAGCATGCAAATCACTTAAAAGTGGAATATTATATACATTAGAAATATAATACTGAATGGAACTTGCAGTGAAATTTTTTGACTAAATTAAATGCACAAGAGCTAAGAGAGGAGATAGAGAGAGGTGAATAAGATTAAATGAATGAGGAAGGATTACTTGAAGATTTTCTTTGCTCACGACATTTTGTGTTTTAGTCGTTTCTCTCGCCATAACGATTACGTAAAGTATTGTTAGTTTTGCTATCAACTATAATAGCTAAGTCAAATACCCCTGAGATACAAGTGCAGTTATCACTTAGCATATACAATATGTAATCATCTAATATCCTCTCACCAAAGAACTACATCTCTTACAACGCTCACACTACTATCATTTTACATTTTGATTCCACTAAAATTTTAAGAGTTGCATAAGCATAATTTCTAAATTATCAAAATAAGAATTGTCTTAAGAAGAGTAAAGTACATATATAGAAATGATAATTTCATTTAGTTTATATAATTCAATGTTTGCAATTGCAATATAATCTTAATCAAACAAAGTTATATAATAATATTTCTAACTAGTGAGATCTTGCATTATATACATAGAATTATATTTTACAACTTTTTGCACTCTTTACTTTGATTACACTTCCATTTCCATAATTTGTGTATTCAAAGATGCACCTTCACTAACACGTAATCCTGTTTCTCACATTAGTTATTATAAAAGAGAGGTACTTTTAGTTGGTTGTGTACAAGTATGAAGTACAAGGAGATATTTATTTATCTTGTTCTGCTCTAGTTGCTAATACATGATTGTAGTGCATCAGAAAGTTTCTAACGTGTCTGTTGTTGTTGATGATGATATTGAGATGATACTCTGATGGTGGTCATTGTGCCGAGCCGCGCTCTACATACCAGTTTACTATATGCTCGTTTAATTTACATAAAAACAATAGCCACAAAAGTGTTTATAGCTTAAATGAGATGGTCATTAAGTGTATCATAAGATATTATGTATGATACGTGTTATTACTTAAGTTGTTGCAATCCAATAATGTTGTTTGTTGCTCTATTAGAGGACAAGAATTTATATAGTATGAAAATATGTGGAGATTAATTCCAAAGTTTACTTATTATGTGAATGCAGAGCATTGTTTCACGCTTCAACTCTAACAATAATCATGAGGGCCAATTGAGCTTTCTTGATATAAGGCTCGTAACATTAGAGACTGCAGTGTTCATTTTCTGTCTTGACTTATGCACATTGGATAATGAAACATGTTCTAAAATCATAAATACTTCCTTTACCTAGAAAAGTTATTAAATTAGAAAGAAACCATTCATCGTAAGTGAAACAATATAATTGCACAACATAAAATTTTCGCAACCTAGGTATACCGTAAATACTCATTCGTCGATTCATTTTCCCTAAATTTTCATTACATTTTATTAGGTCTGTAGCAAGATATTAATTATAGAGAAGGAATTTTCGGTACAAGAAAGAGTAAGTACTTTTGGTTTATAACATAACAAATAAAGTCACTTGTTACACATTCACTCTTATATATTCAGAGTATTAAAAAAAGGCAAGAAAAACCAATAAAACTTTTTACTCTCACATATATTCTTTATGGCACTATCATTATTATATGAACATTTGATCACCATAGACTTTAAGTACGTAATTCGTTGTCATTTTGAGTATTCCTTCCTTCCTTCAATTTTGTTTTTAAGAACAAGAGCTTTAAAGACTCTAGTACATATCTATGTATATTTAGAAAAAATGAATAATGCGAACTTTGTTCAAAATGTATAAAAAAATTCACCAAGTTTCTCTTTCATGTGGCTTATAAAATAGTAAGGGTTTCAAGTATTGTTATGGCTAGACCACACAAGTTAGCCAATTGTTCTTTCTCTTTAAATGCATTATACAATAATAATAATAATGTTCCTCCACTTTGCAATCTTGCTAAAAACCTTTTATGTAAAGTGTTCAGCAAGAAAGAAAATGACACGTCATGGTCATTGCCATGCAAAAGTGAAATGAAATATTTTGAGTAGCATTGGTAGAAAGAGCAAAAATTGAATTGCATAAATAATCTTATTAGGTGTCTAATTTTGAACACTCTTTGAACTAGAACTCTATGGCTCAGCAGATGATGAGAGAACCAGTAGTGTTTTCCAAGTCTCTAATGTCTTGTCACAAAAGTTACAGTAAATGAAAATCTTTTGTCACACTATATGTAATTAGATATGGTGATTTTTTATAGTTAGAAGTTTGCTCAATGATGCAAAAAACTTTTGTTTCTACATTTTTCTTCTCACCGAAGCAAACATATGTGACAAAGTGCATCTCATTATTTTTCTACACAATTAACAATTGTTGAGTTTGAGCTTCAGTTGTAACAATGACATTAGTAAAAGAATGGATAATTATTTTGAAACAACGGGAAGTTGAGTTTCACGACTTCCAACTATAGAATAATCCGATTTGTCATTGTTATAAGAGTAAATTAAAGATTAAATGCATGTACGCTTCTTAAATAATAAGTAGAAATAAATTTTAGTTAGCGATATAGTAAATGTTTTTAAAGTAGACTAATCTTATATAATTGATTGTATAATTAAGATATTAGTAAAACTCTGTATTAGAAGTCAATACATTAATAATTAATCTTAATTAGATCCTAAGTACATTTCAAATCAGGCAAAGTCTGTAAAAAAAGGGGATTAAAATTCATGATCGAAATGCTAAGCACTTTGTTCAGGCTGCCCTCTTATATAGGAAGAGCTTCGCATAGGACAGAGCCTTACAATTTAGTGTAGAATTGGAACGTTCGATGGCGTCACATAATAGAAGAGTCTTAACTCATGCTCTCTCACATTACCCACATTTTCATTAAGATCATGAGAGAATACAATGTTCCTTCTACAGACAATCTCATTTTATCTCATCAGTCTAACAGTCATTATTGTAATTCGCATTTATTATTGTTGATTTCCATGTTGCGAAACAGAGCAATTTTTAGAGAAAAAGTGATGGCCAGAAAGGTATATAGTAAAGTTTAGTTTGTTGGTCCTGATTTATGTAGCCCTTGCCATATTTTTTGCCTATTAGTACTACAACTGTGCGACAACAGTTGACAAAGGTAGTATTTAGTATGTCCATTGTTATTACTCAAATATGATGACAACTGTGAGGCAATTTACCATTAGATATCATATGGTCAACTGTTAAAAGAAAGAGAGAGCCAAGACAAAAATTCTTTGAAACAAATTTTTTTATTTGAATGGCCAATTATGTGTATTACAGCATATTGTTTTTTTGAATATGACTCGACATTTTTTAATGTATATACTTGCGGGCAATAAGTAAGTAACTTTATTAAAGCTTTCATCAGAAGATCCAATTTAGTTTTTCTACTGAGAGTCCTGACCTACTTCTGTACCTTTTACATTTGTACAATAATAATATTTATAGAGTTATTCTAGGCATTCTGTATATAATAAGGTGTATGTATAAACAAAGTGTGCATACTAAAAAGTATATTAAAATCAATATACTACAATATAATTATTCCGACATCAATACTCATCGATTAGATTAATGAATTTGCTTCCTTCTGTTTCTCATGTCATAATCCACCTCATTCAGTATCACTGCAAAGATTTTCTATCATTAAGAAAACTTTCATATGATTTGGTTTTCCTAAGACCATATTAAGTTATAATTGTATTCTAAGTACATATTAAATGTCTTGTAGCGCTAGTAGGACTGGATGGCGACAATAATGTTGTAACACAAAAACTCGGTAGTTAATTAGTTGCATCAGAATTACGTCACTTACACATTATGTTGAAGCAACACTCTGTAATGATGTATCAAGCTTTTCTCTGTCCATACTTTATTAATTAGTATTACTTTGAGCTTTGGGTCGTTTGTTTTGGCTTTGTCTTATAGCTTAATCTGTTACATACGCTGAGCTAGCACATTTGACCAATATCTCTTATCTTACCTTGTTACAATTTTTAGAAAATCTGAGCGTTCTTGTAGCATATTATATTGTCATTCACAGTAGTGTTGCCGTCATACGATCACGACTTGTTGATATGTGTCTTATGATGCAAATGTATAATTTCTATTGTGTCACAAATTGGTGCGTATCAAAAGAGAACAAAATCGTATGCAAGAGAGTATCACTTTTGCTTGTACCCGTTCTTTTTATAATGTCATTTTGATAGCTGGAAATAATTGAATTGACAAAATATGCTAAACAAGCATAGAAAGAGAAAATGAAAATAAATATTAAGCTCTTAAGATTCGAATTATTTAATGATCTTTTTGATGACAATCACTTTTGTAAATAAAGTTTCGGTCACATGGTCTTGAAAAGAAAAATATGAATGTGAAGATATTTCATAATGTTTCCATTTGTTAAAAAAATGTGTGTTTCTGATGTCATTGTGTTTATAGTAAGGTATAGCTGACGTCAGTCGTATGTAGTATGTGGTAGTGAACTCAATTGTTGGCTAAACAATTTTAATGTAGAGTCGTGACTGGTGACTAAATGAAAATATTAACGTGTGAAAGCAGAAATGTGACTGGCATATTAGTAAAAGAGTAGTTGATATATTGACACAAACAGTAGAAGCACATCATCATCTCTAACGAAGAAAAATCTTTCATTTATTTTGTGAAAAGCTTAAAATATTCTGAGAATAAAAATTTAAAGACGCAAGGCTAGTGTCACACTATCTTTTTTTAAACTTTGGTAAAATACCAAAATAAATAAATGCAAGTGACAAGGCTAAGCGTTTGGATCCAGTGAATGAAATCTTATCGTTGTTTCATAATATTGTGAGAAGACTAGTTAATTTTTTCATTTCTCAATTTGGACAAAATTAGAAAGTATTTTTTATTTATTCTGGTTCCTTATAAAAGATATTCCATCTGCCGTCTATAATGTACAATGATTTAATTCTAATGTATAAGATTAATATAAATGTCAACTGTAATTGACCGCCTCTGGACATGAAGAGAGATTAAAATGATATTTATCTTCCTCTATGACATAATATTTATGACTATTGTAAGAAGAGGAGGTGTCAACATACAAAATAATAATAATAATACGACACATAGTAATATGTTGTAATAAATATAAATATTGTTTCCATACACATCTACATACGTTATTTCCTCAAAGTACAATTTTGGTACTAATTTCATATGAAGAAGACAACACAACATTCAGTTGTTTAGTTTAATCATTAGGATGTGCGACATGTAATTGAAACCACAGAGAGACAGAAAGGAAAATATTCTTTTTCCACATTTCAAAATATTACATAGTATTATAATACATATTAATAGTGTCGTAGGTAGATGACAAAATGACTTGTCAAAAAAGGCATGCCAGAAAGTAATTAAGGAATTGGTAAATCATTTATGTTTGTGAATGTTTTTCTCTCAACACATTTAAACATCTAAGGTATGAACATATGCTGTAAATTCAATACCAAAGAATAAATCATCAGCAATTTGAAGTAATACTAGGTAGTAGTATAAACATTGTGATGAAGCTGCTAACTTCAATTGCAAGAAAAAAGAATGTCAGTCAGTCAATGCGCTAAACGTGAGAGAACAAATATTGGCTTGCAGTACTTGACAAATTTCAATTTATCATAAATATGGATACTGACTGATTGATCAAGTGAGTAACAGGAGAGGAGAAGCGAAGACTGATTGTTGTACGCACTTTTGAACATTCATAAAAATAAATACATAAAACAAACAATGGAATGATGCTTTTGGCCAAATGTCAGATTTGTGATCAATTTCCTCTCCTCAATTGTTTTTGTTTATTTTTGAAATATTGCACATGTTTTAAAATAGGAGATCACTATCTTGGAAATGTTGAAAAATCATTTGTTATCATCATAATCTATAGACAAATTTGTTAAGGCTGATTTTTTTTGTTGAGAGATACTGATTGCGTCTCTTGACATACATTTATCCAAAAAAGTCAACTCATCTTCATCGCTTTACACATTATGTAATTCAAGCTCAATGTTGGTGCAAAAAGTATTTTGTATAGGTACTATACGTGTTGTATTATATTCATAACAATATTTATGATGACTGCGTGCTCTGGTTGAATCTTTGAAAGAATCGTGACAATTTCTATCATTTTTTATATTCTCACTTTGAAACTATATATTTCTCTTTCTCTCTGTTATATTTTTTTGCAATATACAACCTACGCAAAATGACTTTCCGTTATGGCGTTTCACGAACTCTGAGCTAGAATGTATGTCTATTACTAGTATACAACTGCTGACAATAAAAGTAGAACACAAGTTGAGGGTGTTGACGTTGATGGTTAGAGTTTTTTTTTCAATGAAATTGAATAATCACTAAACTCTAAATTAATGTAATAAAGTATTCTTTTCTTGAAATAGAGTTTCATGATTATTTAAAAGAGAATGCGATATTAATAAATTCATCAACGCTACCATTGTTGATTACAAGAAGCTCAAAATTTGCATCGAAATTTACATCATAAAAATTCTTGAAATTTAATTTCTCATTTATTTTATGTTTTCAGGGGAGAAGGAGACACTATTACTAGTTCATCCAGTTCAACAAATTCAAAGTCTCATCCACCTCCAGCTCCTTCAACAGGCTCATCCAATTCTACAAAAGTAGAGCGTCGTGAATCTGCCCGACTTGCAAGTGGAGCTTCAAAGTTTCTGCGATCACTAAGATCTTCAAATTCTCATCCATTAAACTCATCTTCTGTAAAATCTAATAGTAGTAATACTAGCTTAAACTGTAAAGAACCAGTTAGTGTATTAGCATTGAAAGAACTGGATAATGATCGACATAGTTTAAATCCACATGAAACTGAACATAACTCTAGTAGTAATAAGAAGCTTCCAGAACGAAGTCAAAGTTTCCAAGAAAAGAGGCTATTGGTAGTAACAAGAAAAGCAAGTGGTGACAGTGACAAGAATAGCAGCAGTGAACTATCTAATGGAAAGCAAAGTAGAACTCATAGCTTTGCCTGTAGTAACAAAACTTTGAGTTCAGATGGGAAGAAACTACAGGAAAATCAATTAAATAATCTTTCTCCTGCAACTCGATCATCGCCTTTAGAACCATCCACTCGCCCTAATGAGACAATTTATGAAAATTTACAAGTAATTCGAGAACAAAACGCTTCTAAATTTTCTCAGGAAAATTCTATACAAAGTTCAAGTGATAAAATGACAATTTATGAAAAGGAACGCGAGGGACAATTACGTGGACGAATATCATCATCATCATCATCACATAAAATGTTGTCAAATAGTCGTGACTATGCAAATGTTGATAGTCTATTAGCTCAAAAAGAGGGAATTTATTCTAGCACATATTCTACGCTTGATACTCGTATACAGCAGCAGAAAACTAATAATGGAGGACAAATGTCTAGAAATACTTTGACGACACCTATTTACTCTACAATCATAAAGCAACAGCCGCAACTAAATAACTTGAATGATAACAATCGTAGTAACAAATCTTCTTCTTATACTTCTCAGCAGCTTTCAACAAAGTCTACAACTAATAATAGCAGCGGCGGCAGTAATTCAGAGACTTTGACAACTAGTACAGCATTTGTCAATGTGACAGGAGTGACATCCACAACAACGTTAGAAACAAGCATAGGGAATAAAAGTGGAAGTAGCAATTTTTTATTGTCATCTGATGCTAACAACCACCAACAACAGCAACAAGGTCGTCGACAATTACGACGTAGTATCTCTGAAGTACCCTTGGAAAAGGGAGCGACATTGGCCAAATTGCAGAGTCGTATGATGATGGACAACTCTAAAGCTATTTACTCTAATAATAATGGGTAAGTGTCATCTTTCTCTTCATTTACTCTGTGACATCTTCAACAGATGTGCCATATATTTTTTTTAGATTAGAAACATTTCTTTTTTCCTATTCGAAGTGTCAAACAGGATCAAAATTCCTTTAGTGGTTTTCTTTTGTACAAGTAGTCTCTAAATTTATTTGTGCTAGTCTTGTGTACTATTCGCATATCTCTGTGTTCAGATCTCTTTATTAGAAACTTTACATTATAATAATATGGTAGTGCTGCTGTTGTACAAAGAAATAATTGCATTGTGTACTTCTTTGTATCTAACTAGTGATTTATTTTCTTACATCTTTTGCTTTTTTGCTCTCTAACAAGCTGAATCATTTGTCACTTTTGAAATTATGACAATAAAGAAGACTCTATAAAGTGTGAGAATTATATATTTAGAAATGTAAATACTTTAGAGTGACAGATCACTATCAAGTCTTTTACATTTTAAACTGTCAACAACTACAATTTCATTGGTGACAAATATACAACAATTGAACTACAAGAATCTGTTGTTTGATGGCATTGGCACCAATGTGAAATAGGCTATAGATATTAGTGATATTGAATTATTATTGTATTATGAAAGATCATTAGATTATACTTAAAGTGTAATTCTTTTTACAAAAATTGAGAATTCAAAAAAAAAACATTGAAATATTATGTACTCGTTATGTTCTGTATAGTATAGCTTTTGATTATTTCATTAGTCTCACTTCAGAGATACAACATATGCAGCTGTAGGTAGTTGTTGTATATATTTAGTACAAAAATAATTAGCTGAGCTCTGGGAGTTGGTAGCCAAAAGGAAATTAGAGCAGAACAGATTTAAGAAAAGAATGAAAGTCCTTTTTGTTCTAGCATCATGTAAAACTTTTTATTACACTTCGTATATACTGTATACGTATGGTTCTTGCTATATATTAATTGTTTTTGTTATTATTATGTGTATATAATGGTGTACAATATTATCTACTCTCCATGTCAAGAAAATTATAAAAATATTAAGTTTTTAGAGTATATTATTCAGTCTCGTGACAATGCTTCCATATAGCTAGCCAAAAAAATATAATAGCACTAAACAATATATACAAGCATCAGTGATTTTTAAAGAATCATTTATTTAGTGTAGATAAAAAAGTCTGAAGGAAGAGGAATTCCAACATGATTGACAAGTTACTTGATCAGTTCGTGCCGTTTGCTAATTTTAAAAATCAGAAATGACGAGGCTTTAACAATTTGATTGATACTTTGGATGAAATTTTGAGACAAGCACTGAAAATGACGATAGTTAGAAAAAAACGATTTGCACAGTTGTTAAGTAAGTATTTTGACAAATAGATGATAGAACTTATTGAGAGGGGGTGGATTTTAAATTGCAATTTGCAACATAGGAGTGGTCTTCTTTCAAAACCCTTACACAACCAGATTTGTCATGATCACGTTTATTATTTGCACGGCCTTTTTTGTTTGTCTTTTCTCTCTCATCTTGTTATTTGTATGACAAGTGTTATTTGTCAATATGTAATGTCAGTCTGATGATTGATTAGCAGGTTTTCATCTTTTATTAACAAGCATTCATTTCTTCCTTTTGTCTACAAAGATCTTACAACTTGCATTTATCTCTCCTTTTAAAACTAATTCAATTCAACAATTTTATAATTTATATACAGCCTAAAAAGTTGAGCCCAAAATTATGACAAGTATTCAGTTGTTTTTTTTTCTTTAGGTTTACACCCACAACGTTTATTATGATATTTCAGAGTAGAAATTTTAGTGGAAAAGAACAGGTGAAGTAAAGTGATCTCAATTTACGTTTACGTAAGGTTCCTCCTATAGCATAAATCACATTTACAACTCTCTGGAACAAGGCAACTAAAAGAAGATGATTCTTCTTCTTCTTTCGTACTGTGGTTATTTTTCTATGATAATCATAGACCCTTTGATTATTAAATCTCTATATACACATATTTCATGGTTCATATTTCACCCTGCTATGATCTGACATGCACTTTAACACCATTTATTTTCAAATCGTGTGAAGTACAAAGTTTACAGTGGATTTCAGAAAAAGACTCACCTTTCAGTTCTCCCAAGTGCAACATTTACTTTCAGACTTTCCACTATGTCTAATGGTGCATTAGTGTAATTATTAATATAATAATTTTGGAAAGTTAATAAACAGTTGTCCAAAAGAAATGTTTCAGGTTTATATATGTAATAATAGTAACACTGTGATGAAGGTCTTTGCACTGAGTGAAAATCTGATTTGTTGTGCTCATGTCATAAGAAAAGTAAGATTGACTAAAGGGTCTTCTTCACAATTTACAGTGCATAATATGGCTACGTTTTTTTTCCTTTTCTGACACTCTTTTAAAATTCAACTCACATTCTATCCACAAAATCCCTGGTCCATTTCTATTGTACAATCTGGTCAGTATGATGATAGGCACATATGGAAAGTGGAAAGGACAAGAAAGTTGTAAAACTTGGATTTATAATCCCCAGGTTTTTCAAATTATGTTCTTGCGTATCTTATATACATTTATTCAAATGGAAGTTTGCTTACTCTTTCCATTTTTACTATCGTCAGGCTTTCTATATACATATTGGTATGTTTCTTTACTTATTGTGAGTTATACTAGGTATCAATGCTCAGTACATAACAGAGAAAAATTCATCATACTAACCCCAGTGTGTATTTATTCCTTAGCATATTATTCCCAAGTAACCAAAAAAGATAGAAGTTTGTATTTGTAAAAATGGGGCTCACTTTTTATATAGCTAAGAGTAAAAAATATTCCTGTGAAATTGTGGCTATATTAAAAAGCTCTATTATTTAAAGCTTTTTGAGTAATATGATGGTAGTATATATATACACCATTATATTATCTTCTACAATTTGAAATGAAGGAACTTGAAATCTAACAGATGCAACAAAAAGGAAAGTTCTACGTACAACGTAAGAGCGAACAGAAGGGTTCTTTAAAAAGAGTGATTCCAAGCAAGTAGCTCGGAACAAAAAAAGAGTCTACAGGATCGAGTTTCTTCTACACTATTACCAACAAGTCCTTGCCATAGGGCATCATTTTAGTTTTAAGGACCCTTAGCAGAAAAAATTTAAAAGCTAGGGAGTCAGAAAGATTTTTTAAGTCACTGTAAAATCTTTAAAATTTATATGCGTCTAACTGTTTTTAATCAAAGAGAGAAGAAAGAGTAGCTGTATTAACTAAAATTTGATACCGCCTTATGATTTATGCAAATTAATGATCTGTATTTTCTACCTACGGTGAAGTACATGCCTAAGTACATAGAGTTAGAAAAATGGCTCAAAATTTATTCGAGATTTTTGTCTCAGATTTTTCTTTTTAGTTTCTTTCCCACGACAAACCAACTCACGAATTGACCTACGTCTACTTCCTATATTGTCGTATGAAGTTAATCAAACAAAAATTAATTGAGAGAATTGTAAAGATTGCGAACTTAAGTAAATAAATAATATTGAGATCGCCGGAACTGCCGGAAGATAGCTTCTTTTATATATAATTTGTTTGAAATTCGTGAGAATTGTAATTTACCACAAATCCTACAAATTTATTACAAGACAATCTTCAACTTTAATCGCAAGCATAAGAAGAAGAATATGCATGAACTTGATGCTTTAATACAGATATCATTGGTGGGATCACAAAATAGCAAACAAGACACAAAAGAGTAAAAAATCTTCTTTGTCTTTATTTTCCTGCCAACATGTAATATTTAAAAAGGTGAATGCTCTACTAGTTCCAACTTATATTTTTGTATATATCTAATTTGTCTTGGGTATGATGTAACCAAAGACAAAAACTGTATGAAACCAAATCTGATCTTTCTGCCTACTATTCCTCCGTCTAAAGGATTTCATGTAATCATTACATAGTGTAGCATCCTCAACACTTTTGTTCATGATAATATGTCAAAGAAAATATGTAGCTCATTTATTTCTTCCTTTTTAACTGATAAAGATCAGCACTATATAGCTCTGTGCAATAATTTGATTTAGCTGAATTGTAGAGGGTTATTCCTCTATTCTCGTTCATAATCAGATGAATCAAGATTATGATAACAAGATGAAGTAGCCTTGTTTTATATTCTTGTTACGACACTTTGTGACTTTTGCAACGTCTCCTAAGAAGAAGAACATCTTGCTAATTACATCTTCATCTGCTTGCATAAAAACCGAACCTGTTGTTGTGTTATATTTTCTGGAAAAATATAATTCAACTTTATGTAGCAGCTTCAAGTTACAACAATAAGGCTTACAATCTCGTCTCATTGTACATATGTTTTAGTTTTTATGAGACCTGTTTACAGCTTTTTCTAAAGGTCGCTGCCTTCGTTAATCTTCTCTCCCCTATTTTGTTGTAGCAGTGTGCATAGTGCACTTGCCCAACAATACAATATATATATGCATGAGATTTCTCATTAAAGTGTTTTCCAGGTGTTTGAGTGAGTGCACTAAAGGTGCATGCATAAGGGCTAGTAAAAGAGATTATTTATATATTATATCTCTTGAAGCAAAACATTCTCTTGATTTCCACACCTCCTCAAGGTACATTTGAAAAGAAAAGGGTAGAGCAAGGTAAACGAAAGTTTTGGTTCAATACTACAGAGACTTGAGTATACCCTGAAACGGAAAGGAAATAGAAAGACAAATAAATTGAAAAGAACTCATTCAACATTTTTTTGAACAGATGAATTAGCGTGACAGGAAGTTTTTCATGTACAAAATCAACAAGAGAGTTTAGTAGATACAACAGTAGGACTGATGACTTTGACTGTTTAACTATATGACGTCGTATCAGTTTATATTCTAAAGTTACATAAATGATTAGAATTTAGTGTCACAATAAACTTTTTAAACCAAACAACCTTTTAATAAAGAGTACAAATCTGATTGTCATACTATAAAAATGTTTTTGGTTGGTTAAAAAAGAATTAAGCGAGTGAGGTGAGGTCTCTCTAGCTCTTAATTCAGTTGTTTTAGTAAAACCCACGTACATAGCTCAGAAGAGAGAAACTTAAAAATCTTCTTAGCCTTCTTAGCCTTCTTGATGTAGCTTTTTACAAGCTCAAGAAGAGAGGAGAGTGTACAAAACATTTTTACATCATCATAGTCTAAAAAAATGTGTGCTGGAGGCAATAGAGTTGGTTCGTGTATGTAGTTGGTGGTTGTTGGTGGTGAACTTACGGTTCATGAAATGAAAATGTTCTTTTTCGTCTGTTATGTAGCTATACTGTCCCATAAGTAACAATGTACATTTAGTTAGGTACTCAAATGCTTTTAGCATGGCAAGACTCGTTAGTTAGTCACAACCAACTTTCCGTCCTCTCTCATTTCTTTGCAAGTATTTGTTGAGGAATGAGCTATTCACCCTTGCTGTCGTCTTCTCTTATTACAAGTGCAATATCAAACTTTAATAACTATAAGTTGCAAATTATCTTGACGGGAAGAGAAATACAAAAAAAAATACAAGAAAAGTTTATTTCCTAGCATTATCCAACAAAATTAGCCTAATCTCGAATTTTTCTTACTGTAATTTACAAGCCCATTGTTGTGCAACGACTAAGCAAGTAAGCATATAACTGAGATTTGATTTTTGTGTGAAAAGTGACAGATTTTGTTGACAGTTGAAAGGCACATTGTAATCAATTACAGCAACAACAAGTTCATATATACATACTATGAATTAAGTTCATTGTTGCTAATTAAGAATTGTCATATGACTAATTAAAAGTCACTGCAAAATTGACCGTAGATGATTCATATCTTGTTACTTATTATAAAAGCATTTCATAACTAAAACAGTTATGTAGTGAGACAGACAAAGTTATTTATTATCCATTATATGTTACTCATCTTTAATTTCTAAAAGTTGTCTTTCAGGATCAGTTTGTGAGTGTGACTCATGTTAAAATTTATTGTGTTGACGTCGTTGTAATCTTTGACCCACCAATTGCATTCACAAAAAAGTGATTCTTTTTTAAATTTTGTGTGCTTATTGTTCTACATACAATATATGACCGGATTGGATATGGAGCAATATTGAATAAGTACATATATATTTTTATTTTATTTTAGACTTTGCTTAAAAGACCTAAAGACTTAAATACAATAGAAAGAAAGCAATATAGAAGTAATGAAAACGATAAGGAGTGATTTAAAGGTTGTATTTCCACCTCTTTTGTGTTCATCATCGTCACTTTATTTTAAAATGAGAGTATATAGAATTTAGGCTCATATACGATTAAAATTTAGTAAGTGCTAAAAAGTTGTCATCGCGGCTTCTTTTCTGACTTCTCATTCATTTGATTTTAATTCTATTTGCTCTGGCTAGTTTGATAGAAGGGAGGAGATACATTGGTGAGATTTTATCAGAAAGTGTGAAAAAATTCTCACGTCAAAATCATCATCGTGAAATGTAGTACAAGAAGAAGAAAGAAATAAAGAATTTCATTTATCTCATGTCATTTCTACATCCTTTTGTCATATTTCAACTAACAAGTATTTCAAATGGATATTAAAAAGAGTTTTCACTAGAAAGATTGACGATGACATTTTATTAGCATTTAGTCCATTGTACATACATACATACACAGCTGCTTGTCTGCCATTCTATAATGAAAAACCTTTTAATGCTCTTCAATTTTCATTTCCTTCCTCTACATATATATTTTCTTTTTCATTTTGGACTTGACCGACTCCAAAAAAATTGTATTGAATAATATTGAACTTTGAAATGAGAGTAGAAAATGACGGGCGTTGACTGAAGAAATTTCTTTTCAAACTTCATTCTTAGTTGAAAATCAGTGTCAAATTGGACAGGAATATAATAAGTCTCTGTAAAATAATAAAGTTGAAAGTGAGTATGAAATGTATAAGCATTGGTAAAATGGAATTATATTTCAAAATCTAAACTATTCTCCTTATATGAAGAAAATATTTTATTACTGCTGTAAAATTTTACACCGTGTATCAAAATAGTTTGGATGTTACTTAGTAGTTAAATCTAGAATTGCAACGTCATAAGGAGAGATGAAGAGCTTTGCTATGATGATATTTTATAGGAGAACGTTTTTTCAGTTAGTTTTTCTTGCACGAGAGCACCTTAACATAAAAGTTGACTTGGCAAAAATTTCCATGCAAAGCATACGAACTAATGTAACTGTAAAGCGTTGTATTATTACTCAAGTATTACTTTTTGAACAAAGTTCTCTTTTTACTATTTCAAATATGAAAACTACATTATATTATTCTGTTATTGTGATTATCATACGTCTTATCTTTTAACTTTAGATTTGGTTTATATACGCATGTACTTATACGAGTCGTCGAGTGAGTGTTCCTTTTCTTGTCTTTTCAACAATCATTTTCTGCATTATTATTTCTCTACTTACAATACCACATATATAAGTGTACTGGTGTAGCACGGTGCACAACTTTTTAACATAAAACTGTGCAACTTCCGTTTAGTACTTGATAATAGAAATCCTTACTGAGAACTAACTTTGTTAAGCATTT
>VCNE01003625.1:0-10866 GCA_009869805.1 Oncopodura yosiiana | reverse complement strand
AAAATGGAGGACTCTGATGTCTATTTCTTCTAACATTCATCGAATTCTCTGAGTATCTTGATCGACCTCCTCTCATAAAATTTGTTGCGGGTCTCAAAATGATTCTTTTACCCATTTTAGACTTGAGAACTGGATTGCGTTTTTCCCATTCAATGTCATCATCATCATCTATATTGAACAATTTAATATTAGAAAGATTTTTAAAGAACTAATTTTAACTATGGTTTGTGTTTTATTACCATACTCCAACTCGTCTGGATCATAGTAGTAGAAATTCTCTGATCTTTTTCCATATAAAGTTTTAGCAACAGGTGAAGATCGTTTGGAATTTTTTGGTAATGGCAGACGTCTCATTGCTGTATAGTCAGAAGGATGAGGTGTCCAAAAGCCTTTAATTAAAGAATTAAAATTTTTATTTTATATTGCAAGTAAAGAATAGATTATTACCATATTCTTCAGAATCTTGGGCAGTTACTCCTTGCAATTGGACATTCAAAACTAAAACTGTAACTAAAAGTACAACACTAGTGATGTTATTCATTTTGAGTGAACACAAGTATTAACTAAAGCCTTCTATTTTCTTCAAGAGACTAACCAAACCACTGAATTTTCTGGACTATTTATATTTTCTTAGGAAGCTTGTTAGCAAATGACATCTTAGAAGATATGTATGCCGTTACAGTCACGTAGACTTTTCTAGTAGAGTAATAAATTATATTTACACTTCCTTAATATAATCTCAAAGGAAGATTCATGTTTCATATTGGAGTTCATATTATGAATTTACTTTTAATAATTATATATATATATCGATCCAAGCTAGAAATGTTTAATGGGATCAAATTCTTGTGGAAAAGTCAGTCAATACGGACGTATAAGTCAATAAACGTGCAATTACATTATGAGCTGACTCATACATTTTGTTAAACTCATAAACTAAAAATGTATGGAACATTATCTCATCAATTAATCAAATAAATTTTTGTTATACTATAATAAAATGTTCTACCTTTTAGTCAACTTTTATGCTAGCTCATTAGCATTATGGAGCAAGCCATAGATAGCATTGCCTTTTTCCTCAACTATTCATATTTTTTAGGATTCTCATCTTTCAGATACCGATGGAATCCTATGACCAAATCATACGATTTTGTGGAAAATAAAATACTAAAGGTATGACTACATTTTTATACTCTTTTTTATAGTAGTTACATTTGTATTATATTTTTCCAGATAATTTGTTATATATCTTATTGTGCAATGCTTGTATATGTTTTCACGTTACCACATTGGTTGGAACCAAAATTATTTAAACGAGTATTGTTAAATATCCTCTCACTGTATTATTTCACTTGGCCCATTACCATCATACTTTTTAAAAAATACTTCAAAGAATTAACATTATTATATAAACCAGAAGATGAGGATAAAATCCAATCAGAAAAAGTTGGTCCAATTTGGATAGTAAAATTTCAAAACTGTCTTTTGATTTTACTCTCAGGAGCAATGATCACTGAACAATTTATTACCATCACTGAAATATTTTCAGGATATTGGCCACAATTTAAATCCGCTTATCAAGAATTTCGCAATGTTATCAATAGTAATAATAGTACAATAAGTGATGAAGAAATTTTTGAGTTGAAGCATTTTCCATTTGCTATATTGTTGCAAATTATTAAATGCCAATCAATGGCACTGCCAGCAATTTTAGAAACTTTTGTTTGTTTTGCTTCAATGAGCGTCTACAGAGCTTGCAAAAGCTTCTCAACATTTTTAATTCAGCATCCAGAAGCTTCACTAAATACAGTTGATCAGAAATATTCGGAATTGAAGAAAATACTAAGATGTATCAATAAAATGGGATCAATAATAATAGTTAATTCATTTTTGTCCTGTGTGCTATTTTATGCAAAATCCATGCAAGTAATACTTGTTGATGAGGAGCACTGGATTGTGAAAGTGGAGTATGCTAGTTATACTTTATGGTATATATCATTAATGCTTCTTGCTGCAGAAGGAAATTCTCAGGTGTGACATGCAAAAATAATAAGCAACTAGTGAAATTTACACTTGTTTATATTAGCATACCTTACTTTACATTAAATCAATACAATTATTAACTTGTAGACAAAAGTTCTGCAAGATTGGCTAATTCAGTGGCGGCAGAGAAATGACAATGACATGGGTCAAGAAGCTAATTTATTTGCATCTTTATCACTGGAGGCAGCAACAAGTCAAATTGGAATGAAGGGCTCAGATTTTTTTGTCATCAGTTACAACTTTGTTGGCTCGGTATTAAATTTTTTAAAATGACATTACACTTCATAATTAGTAAATATATTTATTGTATATTACAGCTATTTGGACTTTGCACAACTTATGCTATCATAATGCTTCAATTTCCCAATTAAGTAGCAAAATAATGTTAATTTGAAGGGTTATACACAGTTTTCATGTCTGGAATAATGACATTTGTATTGTAATTGCTGGAACTCTGTAGACCTTATGCAATCATCATGATTCAATTTCCCATCTAATTAGCAATAACTCTGCATGTTTGTTTAGAAAAATAACACTCTCTTGATTTATCTGTTGGAATTGTATCCTCAAACTAGTTGTGTAATAAAACATTGTTACAAGCAAAGCTCACCTACATAAAAACCATATTTAACCAAGAAACTGTTCCGGAGAAAAAATAAACTAGTTTTTTATGCACATTAATTTTATTATATTCTTTACTTATATCATATAGACAATCTCGTCTAGATTTTTTTGACCTTGTACTATATATAATATGTTGCTTCTATCTCACCTTAGTCATTGTTGTCCAGCATATATAGATATAAATAAACTTACTTTGAATGAGTGAATGAGTTGTGCACAGTGTATCCAATATTGATAGTGTAATTAGTATTCGACTGAGACTTTGTGAGCGTCTGTCTGTGTATTAAACATTGTCGTTGAAATGGCAGCTCCAACCGTAGAAGAACAAATTCTAATTGACAAAGTAAGAAATCTTAATAAATTATCTAAAATTATTTCATAGATTTTTGTTCATTTAGTTTAGAATCAGCTTAGAAGATGTTTTGGTGACAGAAGAGCATAAAAGTGACCTTTTTCTTGTGCGATGGATTAGAGGCATTTAATTGATTGCTACTAAAAGTAATTAACATAGCTGACAAACTTTTCATTGCAGCTAGAGACAATAAGTTGAAGGAAGCAGAGAAAATGTTACGTCAGGTATTTAGCATTGTTATTCTGTGATTTCTCAAGTATATATAAAGTCTATTGTAGGCACTGATATGGCGAAAAGAAAATAATGTTGATGACGTCTTGAATGTAAAGATTGATCCATTTTTTACTACAAACTTTCCAGTTAACTTCAAGTATCATGATAATGAAGGAAGAGCTGGTACGAAAATATATACTCAGAGATCTCAAAGTTATATATATTCTGATTTTATTTTAGTACTAATATTCTTTATGGGCAAATGGGACATCCGTAAGACAGCAGAGCCTGGAAGAACTGAAGGATTTATGGAATACATTAATTACATGTTTGAAAGTGCAATGGAAAAAGTCAATCAAAGCAAAAGTGCAAATCCAGATTTACCTCATACTCAATTTACTGTAATTGCTGATTACGATGGATTTTCTTATAGACAATTTCTTAGCGTTAAAGGAATTCAAAATTTGCTAACATGTGCATCTACTTATGACGTAATAGTAGAATTAATTATAGTGTACGTTTTTTATAATTTCATTAATACTCACATAATTTAATTTTTAGAGTTATTATCCTGAAACATTACATATGGGATATACAATCAATGCTAATTATGTGTTTACTTTGTTCTACAAATTGTTAAAACCACTTCTTGCACAGAAAACTACCGAGAAAATTCTCATTTTTGGAACAAATAAAGATGAATGGGGACCAGTACTACAGAAAGCTATACCAAGTAATCAACTATTGGTTCAATATGGTGGCACTGCGACTGATGATTAATTGATGTAGATAATTTGTATATAATTGAATATAGAATTTTCTTAATAAAGTAAAAATAATTTACTACTTCATTTCTTGTTAATGTCTTCAACTAATGTCGTCGAAATGCAACTTCCGGTAATAATAAATCTGTAGCCATTGATAAATTTAGAATACTAGGACATTGTAGTATAGCAGAATGACAAACATTTGCACCAAAAAGTAGCCATTCTCAAAAATTTTGATGAAATTTAAGAAAATTGTAAGAAATTTCAACAGCAGAATTTCAGTTTCATTCTTACGGGGTATTGTAAAGCTCAGCGCCAACTGAAATTATTTTGTTGTCGGACTTTTAGAGTTTCTTATAATATTCATAAAAGTTATCTTGTTGTCAATATGACAAATGAATTGGAACATCATCAATCTCAATTATTGTGTTTAATATGCTACAAAGTAACAGAGACATTTCATGAACTGACTAAAAATCATAAACATATTTTGTGTTAAACTCTTAAATGTTGAAATTGACAGTTCTTTATTGTCACTTCCAGTTTGTGAATCTTGTTGTTCAACTGTTGAAGGACTTGTGGCATTAAATACAGAAATTGAAGAACTAAGTAAACTGCTTAATAGCAAAGTATCTGAAATCCAAAGTAAAATAATTGAAACGAACCAAATTGAAGTTAATGATGATGAGCAGGCGAGCAATGAAGCTGTGTTGCAATTTAGAAATCAAGTCACTCGGAGTAAGTTGAACACTTGACCAGAAGCTTTTTACAACGACAGCTTTAAAGTATAACTATGATTTATTTTAGGATTTCAACCTACTGTGATTATCTTCAAAACTAAAGATACATTAGGAATAAGTCGATTGGACACAGCTTCTAATGAAGATTTATTTAGTAATAATGACTTTGACAATGAAGATAATCATCAGCCACTTGAAGTCAGTGTCAAGAATGAAACTATTGACACAATTCTAAATAGGTAGTTGATAGAAACATTGCTAAATTATGTCACTCTAATCCAATTATCTACTGACTCCTCAGATCTGAACTAAAATGCGACAGAAGTAGAAAACCAAGTTTCACTTCATTAATTAAGAAGAAGAGAGGAAGGCCTCGTAAAGTCAGAGATTTGGAAGAAAATGACACATTTACTCTTAATGGAGTAGAAGTAATGATTTTAGAAGGTGGTTCATTAAAATGTTGTTATGAATCTTGTGAATTTGTTGTATTGAAACAAAAAAGAACTCACACTAAAGAACTGATGAAAAGACACATTCGTCTTGTACATTCAAAATCAGGTATTACATATTAATTATAGCAAGTTATATTTTTCTGAGCTACTGTTATAGTGCTAACACTGATTCTAATTTAAGGTGGACACAAATGCTCAATTTGCTCCAAAATGTGTGCAAATAAAAAACTACTTAATTACCATATGAGACTGCATATTAATGTCGATTGTGAGGTATAGACAATTAAAAATACAACGTATAATTACATTATCATGAGTGTAATGCAAATCTTTCTGTTATTCAGGTTTGCGGCAAACGCTTAGCTCAACGATCTATATATGGACATATTTGGAGTCACAAAAGTCAAGCAGAAAAAGATGAAATATTAGCAAATCTAGCAGCCAATGGAAAGAAACCAGCAGGATATCAATTAGGAATAAGATCTATAAGAAGAAGCAGTTATAAATGTAAATATTGTGACAGAATATATGATGCTAGACTCGCATGTGAGAATCATGAGCAAACACATTTGGATATGACTTGAAAGGTAATTTTAAAAAAATAAATCTTTACTATAATAAATTTGGACTAATTTATTGCCTAATTATTTATAGAAGAACTTACTTATGTGATAATTGTGGAGGACGATACACTACTAAACATTCTTTAGCATATCACATAGCTCAAGTGCATGGCTATGTTCCAAAAGTTCATTCTTGTACATTTCCAAATTGTAGCAAGACGTTTCCTTGTAAAGCTCATTTGGAAAGACACATTGAACGACATACTGGAGCTCATTTGATGCCATGTGAAGAATGTGGAAAGATGATTAGTAAACACACAATGAAACATCATTTAGCTACTCATAGTGGACGTAGAGATTGGGAATGTAATAAATGTCAAATGAGATTTACTACAGAAGCATCTCTGAAACGACATATTTTAGGAATTCATGAAGGCAAAAAACAAAAGTGGTATCCAAAGAAAAAGAAGACTCATCAGCACAACACTAATGTACAATTAGCAGCAATTTCTCAACAGTTACTTTAATGTAATAATTTATTTTTTAATACAAACCACATGCTGAACTACAATAAAATATATTTCTAACTTGAAGCCACAATTTCTAGAGGAAACTTGCAACTTTTAGTTTATATTTAGCTTCAGTAACCTCAACAAGGACATATTACTTCATTCCAAAATAGATTTCCCTGAAAATATTTAGACATTGCACCATTCATAAAATGAGAGTTGTACAAATGTCTCATCCAATTTAATTATGGAAAGGAATATTATCTATTTTATATTTTTTCTAATATCTAATAATTTAGCTAAAGATTTACCAAAATGTTGTGACTTAAGTGAAAGAATTATATTTTCAAGTTGGAATGAATCACTAAGTTATATAACATGTACAGAAAATGTAAATGAGTCCTGGACTCCTTATTTATATTCTAAACCAGAAATTTCTTTAAATGACAGCAGTAGCTTAGTATTCAATTTAACTCATAGTGGCAGCTTTCCTGAGTGTGATAATTTTAGAATCTTAAATAACTCATTGGATAAATGGTTCAATATTCTCAGCGACGGAAGTGTAGTTGTAGGTCTAAATTATTGGACATTTCCAATTTGGCTATCACCAATATCTGATAGATTTTGTGTTGATGAATTATCCGTTAATAATTCAGTTGAAAATGACCGACATCAAGTGTTACTCTATTGTGAACTAGAAAACTTTTCTCAATATATCCTCTATAGATATTTAATGGGAGCAATTTTTTTGATCTCTGCTTCTTCAATGTTTGCCATGATTATAATTTACATTGCTCTCTGGAGTTCTCATAATATTCATGGATTTGTTCAACTCTCATTTGCTGTGTCGATGTGTGGATTTTATATATCAGAAGGATCTCGAATATTTGCTAAAGCTGATGGACTTTTAATTAGTCCAAATCAACAATGTTTTATTCATGCCATCATCGCTCAATATTTTACAGTAACAATTTCAACAACATCTTCTATAATGGGATTTGATTGTATGAGAACATTCTGGAAATTGGATGCTAGCTCAAGACATGATAAGCAGTGGAAGTCATTTATAATTTATGCAATAATATCTTGGCTTCTTCCATTGATTGCGTTAATTGTTGGTCTTTTTCTTAATCACAATACAGAGTAAGTATTATACAATTAAAATATACAATTATGATTTTTACACTGGCTAATTTAAATTCTAGACCAAATGCAGCATTACAAGAAAATGGAATCTTTGAGTATGCTCATTATCGTTGCTCGTCACCAATTTGGGAAATTATGTATCAAATTCAATTTATAGGCTATACGTCCAATATTTTATTTTTCATTGTAACTGGAGTTCTCATTTGTAAACATAAGCAAAGTGTTAAAGCTGCCAAGAGTAAAACTCAATCAGATTATTATGGTCAATCGTAAGTAAGAAGTAAATTAGCTAATTTTAATTAAAGTATATAATATGATGTTAATTTTCAACAGGATTTTACTATTCACAAAATTATTCTTATTCACTGGAGCCTATGGAATATTACCAATTTTAGACTCAACTTTTGGAGCCGCACAACCATTAGCAATTCATTGGCTTGCCATAAGAATTTTAACACATTTACAAGGATTTGTCATCTTTATGTTTTTTGCGTGTCATAGAAAACATATTCGATTATTAAGAAGCAATTATGTCATGTTTAAAGGTATATAATTACATATAAATTAATTCTTATTTATCAATTTATTTCTTGTGTTCTTTTAGAAATTACTGATGCATTAGGTCTATGTACAAATGTCGATGTTAGTGGATCTGGGAATTCTGGAGCTTCTAATCAGTCTAAATCTTCTAGAGCCTCAAGAGGAAGATTGTTACATAGAAGTGTTTCTACTAAGTCTCATGTATAAAGACATTGCCTATCCAAAACTAAGTCACTAAATGCAGTAGTAATAAAATAATTTTACATTAATTAAACTATATATATAAGACAAGAATACCGGCTTTGTAAGTATCTTTTGGTCTGTGAAGGCCACGTCAACGTCAACTTTTGTCAAACTCATCATTAAAATATGCATCAATCCTAAAAACTCGCATCTCATGTCTTAATTTTTATTTCAGCATGAAGCAATAACCAAAATTAGCATAATAATGGACCATGTGGTTACATAATCATTTTATTCTATAAAAAATAAACCCATCCTCACAATCACTCCTTCTTCAATTTTAGTGCACCGAAATTTCAGTACGATTTTTCATCTTTATCTTCTTATTATTGCATTATGTGATTTACTGCCAGCAGACATTAATAGCAATAAATTAATATCATAACTCCTAAACTCCTAATATTTCTTTTTCTCTCTATGCTGGAAATGCTCCAGAAAATTGATCATTACCAAGCAAAAAAAAGAAGATTCACCACGAGGATAAGAGTCGTCCTTGAATAATTGGGTGGAGTTCCTTTTTGCTGGAATGTGATAAAAACAGGTATACAATACTCACACAGTATAATTGACCATTATTACAAAAAGGTATAATCTGTCACGTCATGGACCAGTACACATATAATCCTTTAACACGTATGTATAAGAAAGATTGATTACAGCCTCTCTCTGGAACATTTCTTTACTAAATACCTTTAAGCTTTATATAGGTACCCGTATAAAAATCCTTATACAAATTATATTCACTCCACACCTTATCATTATTGCCAACTGTTACAATATACAATTGTTATGCATAAGATGAAATTTTTTTCTTCACTCTCAACTATTTCTCAGTTGTGTTTGCACCCTCAAGATTTTTGGTTTGAAGTATTATGTCATAATCATTTTACTCCGGTTCCATTCATTACTCAAGGACGGCCAGAATTGATACTCTGAAGCAAAAACAGCTCGTATAAAAGACTGAGGGTGATTGCATCTCGGTCACACTTGATTTTCTTCTGTAGCTTACAACTGTTCGTAAGATTCAACCTCATCTCATCATCATGCAAGCTTTCGTAAGTTCATCTATAAAATCCTATCTAAAAATTATTGGAGTTAATTTAAGAATTTCTTCTAGGTCGTTTTTGCCATGGTCTTGGCTGCTGCCAATGCCCAATACATTTACAATCCATATGGATACTCTACCGTTGTCCAAAATCCATCAGTCACCTACAGTAATTTACCAGCATCAACTGCTCCACTTCACTCAACAGTTGTCTCAAATGTTGTTCCAAACACTGTTCATCTTCAACGCTCAGCAGTCACTGTTGCTCAACCAGTTGTCTCAGTTCCAGTTGCCTAGCAAAACTCAATTCCATCAACAAGATGAAGCTGGACGTTACTCTTATGGATATTCTCAACCAGGACAATCTAAAGTTGAATCTCGTGATGCTGCTGGTAATGTAAGAGGAAGGTTAGTTACTGAATGTTATTCATAGTTATTATTCTTATTAATTATTATTTTTTTTGCAAAAAAAAGTTATTCTTATGTGGATCCAATGGGCAAACAAGTCCTTACAAACTACGTCAGTGACTCTCAAGGTAATTAATTAAATTTGGTGTTAATTAAAGAAAATTGGGAATTTAAATGTTAATTTTTTAATTTCAGGATTTAGAGTTGAATCTAACAACCTTCCAGTTGGACCACAAGCTGCTAATGTTGTTCTTAGACATAAACGTGATGTTTCTTATGTATCAACTGTTGGTGTACCAGCAACTCATGGTTATGCCTACACTGTCCCAGCAACTTATACTAGACCAGTTGTAAGCTACACTGTTCCACAACACACTTCAGCTTACACTTACAGTGCTGTTGGAACTCCACTTGTTCAATATGTCAACTCACCTGCTGCTGTCACTACTTACAATACTCAACATTACAGACCAGCAACTTTGACCAATGTTGTCAATACTCCAGGCCACGCTGTTTCATACAGAGTTGACTAGATTTGGAAAAGCTGTATAGAAATTGTATATTCTTCTAATACTATGTCATGCCAGTGCCAAATTTTTTTTAAAATTACAAATCTGTTTTTAATACTAAATGCCTCTTAATTTCTCCTAGATTTGATAATGTATAAAATTGGAAATAAAACTGTTGAACGTACTATCCAAAAACAATTTCATGGTTGACATTTTTTTATTTTGCAAGATGATGATACATAATTTTAGTTTTAGTAATCAAACACTTTTTTAATAATTTCCTTCAAATACTGGAATAAATTCGTCACAGCTTCTTTAACCAATTTAAATCCTTCTTTAATCTTTTGAATGACATTGTCAAATATTTTTTTGATGTAGTCAAAAACGCTGGTCATGAAGCTAGTAACTTGTCCCCAAAATGAAACAACTTCCTCTTGTTGGTCTGGAGTCATTGTTTTCATCTCTTCACATATTTTGTCTCCTTGTTTATCCAATTGTTTTTTCAATGTTTCAATATAAGTTCTAATTTTCTCTTGATTTCTTTTTGTAGCTTCTTCTGATTTTTCCTTTTCCAAATCAATTGTAGGCTCTAACTCACTCACAGCTCCAACTAAATGTTTTAAATGAGTTTTTGCTGATGAAAACCAAGTTTGTTGTCCATGTCGTTGACTCATTTGATTTGAAAATTCATCAGCTTGTTGAGTTAGACGTA
>VCNE01003624.1:0-13249 GCA_009869805.1 Oncopodura yosiiana | reverse complement strand
CGGGTCGAAATAATTAATAAAATTTTGTTAAATCTTCAAATTGTCACAACTTTTTGAATGAGTTGGTAGCAAAATTTTAAGTGTTTGGGGTAAGAGAAGCACAGCTCTGATTGTTTTGGTTGACTCGAGATATGAAGCATTAAAAGCGTCTCTGAAAGACGGACTGACTTTTAGACTTTTCCTCTTACAAGAAACTAATTAGTTTTGTCTCTCAGAGTTCCTACAAATGATAACTGTCATTCATTTCTACTGTTTACCTAATTTAGAACTACTTGTATACAATAATCATGAAATATCAATTATATTTTCTTGGGATTATTGTAATATCTGTTCCTTGGATCTTATATAGTCAATGAGATATTGCCTCATTCATGGCTAGATTAATTAGTCCCAAATGTGAATCTATGGATATGCCTTTATCTTATCTAGCAGCATAATGTCAACGTGATAGACTGATAGAGGCAAACTGAGACGATTCAGTATTGTAGAAGAAATGAAAAGAAAGAAATTAAAATTTTTAAGTAAGATGAAAAAATTGAGATTTGAGATGAATGCTAATCAGCTAGGGCTAAAACACAATTGTAACACTGTATGTAACAGTGGATACTTCATTAGGATACCAATTCAATGATTGACACTTTCAATGCCATATCACATATAATTTGTAATTATGGGAATTTTCATACCTACTTAAATTTAATGACATTTTAATGTGTTTAATGCTTTTAGTCTGTTGTACATACAATACTACGGAGTATATAAAAAGCTGACACATGCTTTCTGACTACTCACTGAAGAACTACTACAATAAACCATATTTGGTTTTGTAAAATCTTAGAATCAAAATCATGAAGTTGATAATTGCAATTGGACTTTTCTCGACTATTCAACTTGCGTCAGCTGCGACTGTACAATCTCATTTTTATATCAAATTGAAACTCACTTAACTTTAACAATTTATATTATTTATCAATAGTTGAACCTGACTGCATACTTGGATCTTCTTAATCGTACTCCAGACTTTGTAGGAACAACAGATAAAAATAAGGAGTTTTACCAAAAACCATTGCTTGTGGTAAAGATATTAAACTATAAATATATTTATATGAACGTATTGAATTAATAAGAATTTTACAACAGGATTGGAAAGGTGCTGTAAAACATTGTGAGAAACATGGAATGAAATTAGCTAGTTTGGACTCAAAAATGGACTATAAGACCCTTGACGAGAAAATGCCGAGACCTGGTACATATTTCCCTTTTACGAGTTCTTATGAATCTCAAAGCATGTTTGTTGTAAACTAATTTTAACAATTTTATTTAGCTGATGGAGAAGTGAGGCAATATTGGACTTCTGGAACAGATAGAAACACTGAAAATAAATTCATGTGGAACTTTACAGGACAAGATATTTCAACTAATTGGGCAAATGGGCAACCAAGTGGAAAAAATAATGAACATTGCGTTGTTCTTTGGAATGGAAATCCAAGTGATACATATTGGAATTTAAAAAGTGAACACTGTTCAATTAGTAATAACTTCTTGTGTGACAAGATGAAATGAAATGTAAACAGTATTGAATAAAAGTTTTAAATTGGTTAGAATTGCAAAAAGTACTTTTCCTTCTCTCTATCGTATTTTGAAAAATTATTTTCCAATTAGATCAAATGAGAAACTGATAGCATAAACGAGCTATAAGCACCTCATTTAGAACAATATTTTGAATACGTAACAAAAATGCATAATATAGTAAATATATTTCATATCAATTTATAATTTACTAATGGAATTTTAATCTACTATATGAAGGTCACAAAAGTCTCATTAGCTAGCCGAAGTCACTTTTGTAATTAGTTGATTATATACTGTCAAGAAGAAATATACATTGCTGTTTTGCATAGAAGCCAACAATGAAGAAACTTTTACTTGTCGTTGTTTTAGGAACTTTTGCCTTTGCACGGGTACGTACTACATATGTAAACTGACTTATTTCAATTTAGCTATAATAAACATCTAATTAACTAACTTGACCAGCATCATGAAGATTATTACGACTTTGTTGACGACGATCATCATGATCAACCGAAACCAATGTACATTGGAAAGAGTAACAACAAACTATTTTTTGTTTCAGAATGAAATATTGGTAAACATAAGCAAACCATTTAACAGCTTCTGTTAAGTTTTTATTTTTTTAATTAACAGATGAATTGGTTTGACGCATGGAAGTATTGTCTTCAAAATGAAATGATGTTAACCAGTTTGGATACATTGTCACAATTTAAATTCCTGGACAAGAAATTAGAAAGACCAAGTAATACAGACATAAGACTTAAATAGAAGCATCTCTAAAAATTTTGTGCATATATATATATATATAGATGATGCAAGATATTGGACTTCTGGAACAAATTATGGCCATGAGAGCAAATATATTTGGATGTCAACTGGTGAAGATTTTTCACCTCGTACTAATTGGGCTGACGGCCAACCAACAAAAAGTAAATCAAGAAATGAACATTGTGCAGCAGTTTGGAATGGTGAGCCTGGAATTACTCATTTCAATTTAAATGATCAAGATTGTTCACGAAAACTCTATGTCATTTGTGATAAAGTCAATAAATGATTTGAAAATTGAATTTATTTCACTAACAATAATAAAATAAATTCCATTTTAATCATTAGTAGCGTGACCTGCGTCTACTATAACCACTATGAGTACTAAAAGTTGGAGTTGCACTTATTTCTTCCATTTGGTCATAAGAACTTCTTCTACTGGCTGGCGGATAAGGAAAGTCACAGACAAGTTCTAATCTAAATACAGAAAAACGACATCCTGCAGGCACTGGAGGAGGAGGAGGAGGTCGACGTCTAGCTGCTTCTCCTAAATAGAAATTATATTATTTATTTGATTCGACTACTTAGATTCTTATGCTACTACACATACTTCGTTCCTTTTCTCTCTCTTCACCTGCAAATAAACAATATACATATAAATATTTCATTCATCCCAATTAATATTTTTCTTATAATAAAACATATACGTCTTTCTTGTGCCCTCTCTGCTTCCTCTTCCTCACGTCGAAGTCTTTCTTCAACTTCTTCTTGTTCTCTTTCTTCACGTTCCCGTCTTCTTTCTTCAGCTTCTTCACGTCGTCTTCTAGCTTCTTCTCGTTTCCGTTCTTTTCTTCTGTCTTCCATGTCATCTCTTTTTCTCTGCTCATTTTCATTTCGACGTCTTTCTCTTTCTTTCTGCTCAGCTAATTTCTCCATTGCTTTTGTAAGTCTTTCCACTGACTCAGACTGTGAATCTGACTCACTTGCATCATATTTGTTTCTCCAATCTAAAAAACGAAACCAAAAATACTGTCAATTAGTTTAAGGACCAAGGTTGTTAGTAATAGAATCTACGAAATATACCTACCTGCAACACAAATAGAAATTCCTACTGCTAGTAGGATGAAAAGTGCAACTTTTGTCATCTTTTAAAAGATTCAATATGTAATTGTGTACCATAAATGCCAAATGTTAATGATGAAGTAGGAAGTAATCAAAGTAATTGTATTTACATATAACGATATTATATGTAGGTTTCTTAAACCCAAGTTTTTAATACAATTTAAGGATGTTTACATAATACATCTTGGAATATTGCCAAAAAAATTTCTATATTGACATAAATATGTGTATATGATACTACACAATTAAATTGTTTTAACATGCTACAAAAAACAAAAAACTAGAATATAACAAAAATATTCTTTCAAGAATAAGCTCAAAATACTGGCTACTGATTATTATCAACATCTCCATCACGGTCTACTTCTTCGACAGGTAGAAAATTTAAATCATGATTAGCGTCATCGATATTATTATCAAGTAGTATATTATTCTCGTCTTCTTCTGCTTCAGATTCAGAATCTGCATTGTCATCATCATCACTACTAGACTCTAAAACAATTGTTCTTGCAGTTCGACCAAGGTTAATAACTTCATCAAATTTTGCTCTCATCATTTCAAAATATGGTTCTGTTATCTATCAATACATACATATAGAATTTTCAAGAAGATATGATGATAAAACAACATATAATTATATACAATGAAACTTACTGAAAATTGTTTCGTCTGCAAAAATTTCAAATTGTTCATTTTCATAAAACCAAAATGAGCCGTCACATCAGTCAAAAGTTGTGGAGATTGACAAATTCCAGCTTTATCTATAGATAATTTCTGTAGATCTAAAATAAACAGAATTGTACAAAATTAATTTAAAAAAATAAAACAAATACTATTATAGCTGTAGATTTTAAAAACATACTTGTTAAGTTCGTAATATTAGGAACGCTTTGATCATATTCAGTATCAAAAGAATTATCCCGTAGAATCTGTTTACAAGTCTCATGATTAATTCCAGTAAAAACTGAGTCTGCTTCTAAATTGAGTTCATCATCTTCGTCAAAATGAGCAAATGAAATACTCAGTTCTTTAAGAGAAGGCATACATTCAAATACAATGCGAATTCTATTAACAGAGACCATATCTGGAACTAATAATATATGCAAAAGTTGTAAATTTGGACAACATAATGCAATTCTTTTGATCAGTCCATCTTCTACTAATGGTAATAAAGTAATTTCTTTGAGTTTAAGAAATTGTGGTGAATAAGGAGGAAAAAAATGTTGTAGATTATGTAATCCAATTCCTTGAACTGTGTCGAGTATTTCAATATTAGGAAAATTAAGTAGTGTTACATTTGGCCCATCTAAAATCAATTATAAAATTAATCAATTTAATAAGTTATGTTATGTATAATTAATAATATATAATTTAATCTAACCTGGATCTAATACAATAAGTTTTTTCAATTTTGGAAACGTTGGAAGTTGAAGAAGATCAAACATTCTTGTAGAGAGTTTTCCAAGACCAAGTTGTTGTAATGTTGTAGCTTGACTTGATAAAAAGTGTTCAAGAACTTTAGCTTCAGTAACGCTTGAACGAAAATCAAAACTAAATTGTTCGAGACCTAATTTTCTATTTGCTAATTCAATTAATTGACTCTGACTGAAACGAACAACTAAATATAAACTTTTGACACTCTGTGGTAGTTTCCTTACAATTGTATCAGAAAATTCAGTAGTACTAGGTGTTTCTGGACAGTCTCGAAAAGTTAGATAAAAAGTTTGTAAAGAAGAAGCTCCAGATAGAATACAATCTAATAAAGTTGTCATATTACGTTGTGGTTCAATTTTTGTGATACTAGTAAAGACAAGTTCTTTAAGATTTGTCAAAGGAATTTGAATATGAGGAAAAAATGGATAGACTTGAACATATCCTTCATAATTAAATTTCAAATGAGTTATAGAACTTGACAAAGTTGTTAGAAATTTATTAAGTGTTTCTTCTCCTCCTTGTTGAAAAAATTCTTTATCAAATTCAAATCTAGTGATGGGGAGTTTGACAGAATTTTTCATTATAGCAAGAAAATCTTCAGCTTCTTGTCGACTTTTAATGAGTGCTCGAAACCCAGCTTTTTGATATAATTTTGTAGCTGCTTTATACCATTCTTTACATGTTAAACGACAATTAACTAGATCTTCTCTTTCCAAAGTGCTACACATGTTTTCAAGAACCTACATAAAAACAAGATAAAAGTTTAGCAACAAATTGACATTTCTTTCATATTTTTACATATTTTTGAGTTTTCTTCTCTTACATGATCAATGAGTAGCGGATGAATTTCGCCATCCTCATCTGTGACAACTTCCATTGGTACAATCTTTCTTGGTGGTGACAATAAGACAATTTCACCATTATTGGTGTCCTATCAAAATAGAAAAGTTTCCAATAAAAATTCCTTCGTCAATATCATTTAATTTTAAGTGACTTACATTTGAATCATTCACAAGCTCAGCTGCCTTTCGTTTTGACATGGTGTCAAAGTATTTTTAGTTGCAATTAAGCAACAAATTACAAAAAATTAGTGGATTTTTATAATCTTTCAATTAATCCAACATGTGACTATAAAAAATCAACTGTTTTTATAATTTTGATTAGCGCTCTGATACTTCATATGGGGTAAAGGAATACCAAAATAAATGCTTATGCAAAAAAGCAACAAAGAATAAAATCATGAATCATCATTGCATTAGTAGTAGAGTTGCTTTTTTAGTACATTAATAAAAATTTTAATAGCCCAGATGACAAGATTTGTGTAGTCTTCATTATAGACTGTACTAGCAGTGCAATATCTCAAAATGGAGACATGGTACTCAGTAAAATTATTAGTGATTGTTATTGGAATTGTAGTAGTGGTTCATAGTGCAAATATTCCTCGTCCTCAAAATGATACAACAACAACGGAAAAATCTCAAGACAATCCATTTGCTCCTCCTGAAAATGTCTTTGATCCTAACTTTTACTTTAGAAAACCTAAAAAAGCATATAATTTAAGAGAACCGACAAAAGCTGAAGAAGAGTTTATGAAGAACACTGGTGAAGTAGAAAAAGCACTGGCTATTGATGCACAGAAAGCTATACCTGTTTATAAAGCAGGTAGTGGAGTCTATGAGTTTGCTGGTAAGATATACAATTCTGTTAAACTGAGTTAATAAATTAAAAAGATATTTTTTCATAGACTCTAGTGGTAATCAATCGGACTGTGGACCATCAAAATGTAAACAATTGTTCTTCTAACAAACTTTTTGATAACAATAGCAATTAATCGGTTTTCCATAAAATAGGCTTTAGAGAAGTTCGTTTACCAGCTAATCACACAGAGCTCCTAGAATTTAATCAAGAAGTTGCAAGAGTTGCACCTCGTGAATTTCAAAAAAGAACAGGTTTAGTTAAATTGTTGAATGGGTCAAAATATTGATTTAAAATTATTATTGTAATTAGCTGCACCTCCTACGGTGGTTCCTGGTGGAAGAGGTTTTGTTCCTGTAGGAGGTATTCCTTCAGCATCATCAATATCTGACTCTGTTAGTGACGGAGCTGTCAATACCATGAAAAGAAGTAAACAATAATATAATAATAAGACTATTTCTTAAAATTTTTGACAAAAAGACATAAATTTATTAATTATGTAATTTATGTAGCTTTTGCACTGTTTTTAAGTGGAGCAAAAGGATTTTTAGAAGGAATACATAGTGCAATTCACAATGTCCTACCATCAATAGAAAAAATACCATTTATTGGTTTTCAAGCTACTCTTTTAGAACAAACTACATCTACTCTTATAAATTTTACTACAACAATCATTGATGGAATTCAAAATTCAACTACAAATGGTACTGCTGCATAATTAAAAAAAATTGTTACTGTATACAACTTTTAGAGCTCAGGAATACTAATTGTATAAACCAAAATAAATCCCTGATTATTTCACTTGATTTATTTCAATGACTCATTCATAAATTGAAACTTATTACTCGACATATGTATATTACCTATAAAAAGTTTTATTACTAACTGTTATATACTATAATCAGTTTTTTCTTGTAGTAGTACAAAAGGAATTTACAATGAAGACGTTTTGGTGTTGTAGTCTATTTATTGCTGCAAATCTTATTATAAAAATCTGTTGTACACAAGACGTGCAAAGAGGATTTATAATCAATCAATCTTCATTATCATTTGATACACTTAATAAAAGTTTGTATTCAGGACAACTTCTTCCATTGGAACCCCTTGTAAATCCTTTAGTTGGTGAAAATGCTACAGAGCAAGAGAAGAGGCCAATTAGAACAGCCTTTAAAGGAAGAGAAATGAAGGGACTAGATGCTCAACAAGTTATTCCAGTTTATTCTAATCAAAGTGGAACTGGCTACACTATTGGAGGTTCTTAATAAAATTTACAGTTGTCTAAAATTTAATACTACTTTTAATTTTTTTAGATCAAACCAACTTGACTGATTGTGGACCAAGCAAATGTACATACGGAACCTTATAGCTTAATATATTTGTACAGAATAAATTACTTTTTATATTTGTTGTAGGCTTCAGAGAGGTTCGCTTGCCAAATAATTTCTCAGAGTTTGTAGAGTTTATGGCTGAGTTTCGACGTATTCTTCCAAGAGAAATAGATAGAAGANAGAGGTTCGCTTGCCAAATAATTTCTCAGAGTTTGTAGAGTTTATGGCTGAGTTTCGACGTATTCTTCCAAGAGAAATAGATAGAAGAACGTCTCCACCATTGACAACAAATGGAGTTCTACTTCCTCTATTAATTCCAAAGCCATCACAGGGTTTTATTGAGAGTGTAAACAATGGAATTGTCAATGTCTTTAGTAGAGGTAATTTTTACTGATAGCGAAATTTTTTGACTATTACATAATTTTTTTTTATATTAGCTATGGCTCTTGTTCTGAATGGATACCGTGGAGCATTAGTCGGAATATATAGTGCTATTCATGATATTCTGCCTAGTATAAGAGATGTACCCATTATTGGTTATCAAGCTCAGATCATTGAGTACTCTACATCTCTATTAATTAATTTTACTTCTACTATTCTTGATGGAATTAAAAATGCTACTGGTACAAATAGTACTGATAGTGAGACGACGTAGGATTTTTAATTAAAGTTTTTATATTGTTATGTTTGCCATACTCAATCACAATATTGTGTAGCATCACTATTACATATTTTATTCAGAATTGCTAAAACACTTGTGTTCAACTTGAGAATGTCGCAATAAACGTATAATGCTATGTCTAGATACTTTTAATCATACTTGAAATCTGAACTTGTCCAGTTATAAAATATTTATACACATCAACTTTTAAGTGAAGAAGAGTTTTTTTCACTATTGTAAGTGATATGACGTAAATGCCCCAAAAAGTGTTGATATTGTTTTAGTACAGTTTACGAATCCATATACAATATGTCACCGTTTCTTGCTTCTCCACTACTACTAATACTACTGAATATTGCTGCATATCACAGTAAATCATTATTGTTGCCACCACTTGAGAAGGGAGTGACATTATTTACATTCACAGACAATTATTGGAATCAAGACTTGCAAAGTTACCTTTCTAAAACTTCTTTACAAAATTCTAATCCACGCATTTTGTTTTCAGAAAATGAAAATATATCAATAGCGTCTCAAACGTTGCCAACTACTTCCAAATTAAATGAAAACAACTTAATATTGGTAGCTATTATTCCAAAAATTTGGTCCTCTGTTGATTGGACAATATCAAAATTTAGATTAGACAAACTTCGCAATATGGTTCTAGTCATTTTTCTAATTGAAGACCAGAATAAATTATTTCCAACACTTTTAAATGTAATACATTCAACAACAATCATAATTTATGGCAAGAAGTCAATTGGAGTCATCAATTTATACACATCTAGCAACAATTACAAAATTCTTCAAAGTTATCATCAAAAAAATATTACAATTCAGAATGACAACATCAAACTTGTTGGTACATTGAACCGTGATCATTTATGGGGCTCAAAATATTGTGAATCATTGTTATTTACTCCACTAAGATATTGTGAAACCTATGGAACAACATTAAGTTTCTTGGCTAGTCAACTCAATATTTCTTTTGAAGATTCCAATACTCAAATTGTAGACAATATTGCTTTAGATGTATGTACTAATTGTCGTGTAAATTTGAAACGTTATGAAGAAGGATCTTGGCCTGAAATATTTTTGCTTCGTTGTGAAAAATTGGTATTCTTTTATTGTCAAATAACTGTTGTTTTAGAGCGTCCATCAATCGATTTCTTCTGGAAACCATTTAATATCTATGTTTGGCTTAGCATTGCTTTAAGTGCAATGATGTTATCACTTGTTTACTGGAATCCTATGATATTTTTTCAAATTTTTAGTCACATTATACATCAAAATATTAGTGATAACAGCAGAAGTAATGTAAATCAACAATCTGCTGTATTTTGGCTAAAATTTTGCACATTACTAATTCTCGTTTTGAGTTGTTTTTATTGAAGCTAGCATTACATCAGTAAGTATTAGTCCATTAAAAATTCAACCTATTAAATCAATCTATGAATTATTTGCTAAACATCATTTTAAACTCCCTATTCTTCCTCATTATAATCAAACCAAGGAATTTGAGTATTGGACCAATAAATTATTTAAACCTCAAAATATCCCTGTGACCCCTGATTCTATTTTTGTAATTACTCCTACTCGTGATATAGAAATAATTGGTCAATATGCTGGAGAACTTACGAAAGAAATTGGATACATGGGAACTAAGCCGTTTATTTTAGATCTTCAAATTCAATATCCAAATGCTACTTGTAATATTGTTAATGAGCCAACGAAATATTTATGGGATACAATTTTATTTAACGGGAAATTATCACCAAAAGCTTATTTGATCCTTCTTCAAAGTCAAACCTATGGATTTTCGTTTTTCTATGAGAAAATGTATCGCTCTAGAAGCTTCTCAATGAAATTTCGAAAAGTTAGTAACATGATCCCTCCTAATTCTAAAATGAAATCTCTTTCTATGAACTCTTCTATTTATATTGTATTTCAATTATATTTTATTCTTATTTCAACCACTCTTGTTTTATTCATTTTGGAATGCATTGTAAAAAAATTTCTTATTATAAATGTGTACATAAAATTTTATTTTTTACAATAACAATATTCTTTAAAATCATAATCATTTACACATTTACTCTGATCACCATATTTATTAGTTCTAACAATACGCTCAGTAAGTAACCAACCTTTTGACGGATGTTTCATTACAGTAGCTTCAAAAGAACCATTGCTTGGTACTGTTATGTACGACACTTGTAATATTCTAATCTCTGTACCAAATGTCTCTTTTGAATTATTGTTGATATCTTTATAATAAACAAATTCTCCTTGATTCCATTCATAAGCATCAGTTCTTTCTTTTAGTACAAGTTGCTCACAATATGTCTTTTTTCTACTAAGAAACTTATTCATACTCTCTACAAGAAAATCTACAGCACTAACAACTAATTTTGAATCCTTATGAATTTTATTTTTAGTATTACAAACACACCAATGAAGTGGAATTCCAGCAGCAAAACATGTTCGATTTAATGGCAATTCTATAAATAAACTTGTTCCAATTTGATCATTACTGGTAGGATATCTTGAAAGAAGATCTTGAGATTTTTGTTGTTGTTGAATTGAGTCATCAGTTAATTGAGAGAGATTCATAAAAGTTTTTTAAAGTATAATGAATATCAAATGCTGAAGTGAGTCTATGTGAATTTTTCCTTAGATTGGCAGTGGCTAATGGATATTTTGTAGAGAACCATGAAGGAACAATTATATAGGCAAATGGCATACGATCTTCAATTTGTCCTTGCTCTGTTGCTCGAATTGCATCTAGTCTACTTCCATGATCACTCATTAGTATTAAAACAGTGTTGTTCAAATGATTGGCTTCATTGAGATATGTGAGTGTTGATAGTAAATCATCATCTCCCAATTTAAGGAAATTGTTATCAGAATGAGATAATTGACTAGACATTGTAAATTGAAATGTGAGCTGATTCTTAAATGTTGCTGCAATATTTTCTACATTATCTAGTAGAGTTTTAAAAGAGAGTCTTGTTCCATAACAGTAGAAATCTTCAGTTCCTTGATTGACTTTCATTGCTCTAGCAAATGGTGAGAAGTAATAATCTGTTGGTGGATTTTCAAAAGCATAACCCCAGTACATGTTGAAAATTGCAATATTTTGATCAACTTCAGCGAAACTTGTTCGATAGCCATTAGCTGCAAATTCTCTCCATATGAATAATGGACAATTGTCTAAATGTACGTTGGCTATTCCATATTTACTATCGATGCAGACTTCTTTGAATTTTTCAATAGTTTGTCCAGTCATCATTGGAACTATGTTGGGCAGAGTATTTTCTGTGGATAGATCATATAAAAATTTGTAGATGGTTAGATTAATCATAAATGATTTTGCTACCTGCTACTTTTGTATAGCCATTTAAAGGCACTGCAGAAAGATTTGTGAGCAAGTATTCTAAAGATTTTGGCAACGTTCTTTGGAAGCTCATATGAGATGTAGCATCAATTCCAAACACAATAACACTCAACCGATTTTCTAATGGATTTTTAATTGTGAGTGTTTTCTCAATTTTAGCAATGTCATCTTCTCTAGCTTTCTTTTTGTGAATGATTGCAAATCCATCTCGATAGTTTTTGGTTTTGTTATTCCTATCAACACAGAGGACTTCAATAAATTGATATTTTGATGGAATTTCTGTGACTGTTTGGTTTATATTGTAGCATTGATTATTAACTCTGAAAATAATGAGAAATATGATTAATATTATTTCAAGGAATTAAAATTAAGTTTTAGAGCTTACTTGAAATCCTGATCTGTATTCCTGTCAAATGGTCTGTAGCAACATTTCGTTCCTGGTTCACGAAGTCTAATTAATTTGTTAGTTCCTCTTTGCATTTTAAAAGCAATTTGTGAGTTTCCAGGATTTGCACTTGAAGGACAATCTAATAGTTTAGTTTTGTTGATAAAGCGCATAATGTCTTTAGCAAATGGATCTAATTTAGGGAATTTGCATTGATTAATTTCTAATTGATGTGACATTATGAATCTCTCTTGGTTGTAATATCCATCTCTATATGACAGTAATCATACATTTTTATGATTATGAGTTAGAAATTTAAAATACGTTTATGTGTTTTATACCTGTAAAGCCGAATATGTGAGTATATGTTTCCTATTACAGTTATAGTCAAAATGCTAAGAATTAAACATTTACAAGGACGACAACGTTTTGTTATATTTATCTTGTCAATGTTATTAAATGGTTTTGACTTTGAGATAGGAAGTTTGTAATATTTTTCACGAGCTAATGCACATTTCCATTTTGGTGCACCTTTAAGTGACGATAACCTTTTAATTCCTACCATTGATGATATTCTACTGAAGTGAAAGAAATAAGCTTTTGTACTACTGAAAATATATTGTTTGCAGTAATACATGTATAAAAGAAATGAATCATTGATGAGTATCATATTCATTGCCTTTCTCTTTTTGTTTGGTGATTCATAAGAGATTTTTATTGCAAGAGATACAACAATTACAAAAATATAAAATCTACAAATCGTTTCTAAGTGTTTCTCATGCAATATTTTATAGATTAGCAAATAAAAACAATAAAAAATTCTAAGTAAATATTGTATAACAAACATTACTGTGACGTATTAGTATATTCTTCATGTCACGAGCACTAAA
>VCNE01003622.1:0-11574 GCA_009869805.1 Oncopodura yosiiana | reverse complement strand
AGAGAGAAAAATAAAGAAAATCCATCATTAGAAGCATCAGATAATGAAGATCATGGAAATACTGAAGAGCATCCAGATTATGCTGGAAGTGGTAGTGGTAAAGGAAAAAGATCAAATTTTAATGATGACGATACTGATGATGCTGACACTGATGATCTTGAATAAATATTATTTTTTTGAATTGTTTAAAGAGTTTGAATAAATATATAAGATGACAGAAAATATTTATTTTATTTGTTGGCATTTTCTTTTTTGCATATTCATGAAAAATGAACAAAGTTTTAGCGTGGAAAAAAGACGCACCATCATTCAAACTTGCCGCAGTGGCATTTGGAAAATTTTGGTTTTTGTCAAAGTTTTATTTCATTTTTTTGGAAATTAGTAGAGCAAAAGTTGAAAATTTGATTAGTTTATGACATAAATAGTACAAGTGTCAATCAATTGAGTTAATTGAGTGGTGACATCGTTTCTATCAAGTGTAGGGCGTTGTCGTCTGTCAATATTTTGCCGGTAATTTTTAGGTCACAAAAATCAGGTAAAAAACAAACATTGAATTGATGATATTGAATTTGGAATTTAATAATTTCATTTTTCTAGTCACAATGACTGTCGGTGAAAATGGTGATGGTGGAGGAGAAACAAAAACAGTTCCAGAATCCAGCAGTGGTGGAGGAGGAGTAGCAGAAAGTAAAATTTTACCAAGATGTTTTTTTGATATGGAAATTGGGGGAATTTCTGTTGGGCGTGTTGTCTTTGAACTTTTTTCAAATACTACTCCAAAGACTGCTCAGAATTTCTTGTCTTTATGTACTGGTGATAAAGGAGTTGGAGCTACGACTAATAAACCTTTGCATTATAAAGGTTCTGTATTTCATCGAGTCATTAGAGGTAAGAAAAAGACGAAAGAAGTATATAATATTTAATAATAAAATGTTTGTTTATTTGTTATTGTAGACTTTATGATCCAAGGAGGAGACTTTAGTAATCATAATGGAACTGGTGGCGAAAGTATCTATGGTGGAACATTTGAAGATGAGAATTTTGAGTTGAAACATGACCAACCATTTCTTTTGTCAATGGCAAATCGTGGACCAGCTACAAATGGCAGTCAATTTTTTATGTAAGATGAGTAAATGATGATGAGAAGGGGTTGTAAAAAAAATACTTGTTAGTAATTTTAAGTGTAGTTAAGAAAAAATGGGCGACAAAATATAGTCATCTCCAACATGATTTCTGTATTTTTTGCCCTCATTTATTTATAGAAAACCTAATGCACACTGAATTGATTTGTTGGGAGTACTCTAAACGATGTTTTTCTATCTCTTCTTACAATTTAAATAGACTTACACAGCCTGCTCCTCATCTTAATAAGTAAGTTTGGACTATTTTTAAGATATTAAGAACAACAGATTTGTAATTAATGTTTTGTGTCGTTTTACAGTGTCCATGTTGTTTTTGGACGAGTCGTGAGTGGACAAGCTATTGTCAAGCAAATTGAAAGTTTACCTGTGGATAGAAAAAGTAGACCATTACAAGATGTAAGGATTGCAAATTCTGGAGAGCTTGTTTTACTTAAAAAGAAAGGTATACATTCAATTATCAAAACCAGATAGATCTTTTATTGAATTATTATAATACATTCTTATATGTGATTACAGAAAAGTCGGAGAAAAAACCAAAGAAAGAGAAGAAGAAAAAGGAAAAGAAGCAATCTGACTCGGACAAATCTTCTGGAGAATTAAGTGATAGCTCTGCTTCCGAAACTGAGAAGAAAAAGAAGAAGAAAGTTAAAGATGAGGATGAGCCAAAAAATTCTACTAGCACAGACCAGTAAGTTCCTTATTTATACTTGGTTATCTCATTTCAATTTTTCACATGTCCTTCATGTAACCTTTACAGAGAAGTTCCACATCCACTAGTTCCATTAACAACAATGAGTGATTCTACAGAGATTCCTCCAGATCCTGGAAACAAATTTCTTATGCGTGGCTCTACAAAAGATGGTGAAAAGGACGGTGACAAAAAGAAAAAACGAAGTCGTAGTAGAAGCCGTGATCGTCGTGATTCTACTGGTGGTGATCGTTTTGGTGGAGGAGGAGCAAGATATGGACGAAGTCAAGCACAATCAACCAGTGCTTCTGGACGTAAAATTAAAGGGCGTGGCAGAATTGTAAGAAATGAAAAGATTTTTAAATTATTTTCTAAAATGTAATCCTAATTATTGTCGTGTTCTTAAATCTTCACAGTGCTACAGACCTTCAGTGTCAAGAAGTAGATCAAGAAGTAAAACACCACCTCATTGGAAAGCAGAAACACGAAAAACAATTTCCATGAAAGAATTCCAAGAAAAAGAGAAACATCGTAAAAGTCGTGAAGATGAAATGAAACGTCGTCAAGAAGAAAGGCAACGAAGACATGAAGAGCGACAAAAAGAAGCTGTACAATTACCATCATTTTCATCAAAAAGACATCATCATCGCGCTCGTCATCATTCTCGTAACTCAAGTGAAACAGAACTTGCAATTCCACCAGCTGCAGTTGAAGATGAAGAGTCAGCAGCAGATAAAGTAGTTGAAGAAATCACATCACAAATATCAACAACAACTGGTGGTGGAGCTGCTGATGAAATTAAAGTTGAAGTTGGTGAAACTGGAATTGTATACTATCAGCATTTATATCGAAAAGGCTCACGTCGTGAAGAAGAAAATGGCAATAAACAAACTGAAAAAGATGATAGAGATTTGTCATCAAAATTTACAAGTGACNATCGAAAAGGCTCACGTCGTGAAGAAGAAAATGGCAATAAACAAACTGAAAAAGATGATAGAGATTTGTCATCAAAATTTACAAGTGACATTGAAGAAAAAGCTAATGATGATGAAGAAGAACCTTCTTCACCAACTGTTGCTGCTCTTTCTGTTGAAGTTGATCCTATTTTAAACTCATTGACTGAAAAATCAAGAAAACCAAGTCAGGATGAAGAAGAAGAAGAATTACGACTAAGAAGAGAACTCTTGAAGAAAAGATTGAAAGAATGGGAAGAAGACTCTGATGATGATGGAAAAAATAAAAAAGACGAAGAGACAAAAATTGATGACAAAAAGAAGAGTAAATCAAAAAGTCGTAGTCGTAGTTAGAGATCGACGTCGTAGTCGAAGTGGTGGTGGCCGAAGACGTTCAAGAGATAGAAGTGATCGTCGTCGAAGATCAAGATCACGTTCTGGTGGAAGAAGAAGAGATGACAACAGAGATCGTAGCCGAAGAGATAGAGACCGACGTCGTAAATCGAGATCCAGAAGTCGAGATCGTCGTAGACGTTAAGTCATTATGGACAACTTAAAGAAAAATCATTATCTTGCTTTCTCTTATTAGTAATTAGTTCTTCTATTATTATATTAAAAAAACTATTCAGAACAAATTCTTATAGAACTTTAGTATATACGTATCCATCATGTATATGAATTCTCTTTTACATGTAAAATCATATGAGTTAGTAGTATGTAATATTCTAATACAGAATAAATAACTCTATATCACATATTCTAAAAATATTGAACAAAAATACGATTCCAACAACTTGTAATATTGTCAACATTCATTAGTTTCTCCACGTACGATGGCGTATATGACCCGGTATGTTGTTAGCGGCTTAGATACTAATTGTATATTGAGTAGAGTAAAATACACATCTCTTTATAATAAACAGCTGGTAAATAGAATATAGATAGAATAGAATCTCTCTCTATGGCGCATCCACAGTGCCACGACCATCATCAGAATTCACTCTTATTCTCAAATGCATATGAGCCATAGTAAAAACTCTTTGAAGCCAACAGCCTTTTAGCTTTTTCCTCTTATTCTCTCTTACTACAGAATATAGAGAATGGTGATGATGATGATGAGAATATACTCTTCTACTCCAAGCCAACAACTCCACTAAGCCAACGAGTCTTTGTCATAATGGCTTTAGCATGGTCTCCCTATGTTAGTGAGATGGGAAGAAAATCCCAAAAGTTGATGGGCAAGAGGAACATACATTCGTTGGTTGGTGGTGGTAAAAGAGAATTTTCAGTCAAGTCTGGGAGTTTTGGGCAATATTATCATCATTGCTGTTGAAAACACTGGCCAAAGCGCTTAGTACACTCTAACATCATCTCTCACTCTTACTACTATATACAATACATACACACTAAACTCTAACAAGTCTACACAACTTTTTGGTGACTACTTGGCTACAAAGCAACTAATAAAGAGAGCTGTGGCTATATACTATCATATCATACACACAATACAAATACAATTTCATCTCATCTTCTCTATAAGTATAGAAAAAAAATCACTCTCATCGTTTTAGAGTCACCGACGACGACGAGAGAAAAGTGTGTGATTTAAAAAGAACTTTAAGAAGTGTGTCCTCTGTGTACATACTTAAAACTGTGACTAAATTTTTTGCAGAGACTCACGAGTTTTTAGCATTGTAAACAATCACAAATGAAGTAAGAGGAATAAAGTTCATTGGTCAAATTAGTTGACATTGTGGACAAGAGTTGAAAATGGCTGCAAGTGATGATGAGCCTATGCATCTTTATTGAAGTATTTCAAAATTGCTTCAATAAAATTGCCAATAAGCAACCAGGTAAGAAGACACTAATTTATTGTCGGTCTTTTTTACTCTAGGACATTGATAGCACAGGAGTTAGTGTAATTGACTAGAATTAGAGATTAGTAAAAAAAAATTAGTGGGTACAGCTAAAAATTAGGTTAATTAGTCTAACAGCTACTAAAAGTTTGATATTCTAACTAAAGATTAAAGTCGAGAGAAATGAGTACTGATCTAAACAGTTTCAATCGGCGTTACAATTTCTCAATAAGTGGAGAAAATTGGTGATTGAGGAAATGAGATAATGACAATGTGCTTTTCAAGTTCAGTGACAGAGTCAATGTAACAGTATATACGAAGTGAGAATGCTAATTGTAATTAGCACGTAATGACAATGTGATAATGAATGAGAAGAGTCATTAGTGAGTTTGTGTGCAAAGAGTGCCAACAAAAGTGAATGAAATTGAAAGTGAATTGCCAACAGTTTTTTTTCTCATGATGCAAAATTACGTGTTGATGTTGCCAATTGTTGACAAATGTAAACGCCGATTGATTCTGTTTAAGTCACTTATCTTAAAAATTCAATTAGAGAATTCAGTTGTTACTGCTCCGTATTTTGAGCTAAATAGCGTAGGATTTTATCATTGGAAATTAGGCCAAGGAACATCTAATAAACAAATGTTTAATTTCCCATTAATTACATTTTTAATCAAATTCATTGCATTTAATCATCATATAATTATCTCTGTGTATTTAACCATGAACGTTATGATCAACTTCCTAACCGACTTTTCTATATACCTCTATGTATCTTCAGTGTAAATATTATTAAACTTAAACACACAATAAGATAAAAGTCTTTATGACTTATTGACCATTGCTGTACATCTTATCACATTATTTCTCACTAATCATAGTAAATTGTCACTGCAAACAAAAATATTGACACACAACTACCACAACATTTTTTTTAATTAACTTCTCTATCTCTCTATATCTCTTCTATAGACAAAACAACGTACTACTCTCAATATACAAATAGCTCTGGAGTTGACAACAATGGATTGGTCAACGTCTCAACATCATCTGGACCACCAACAACCTATGCTCCAGTAGTAAGACAACTTTAGTCCTGACTCGCCTTTTTTCTTCAGTGGCTCCAGAAGACTTCAAGCTCCTGGACCATCATCACAAATTGGGAATGTCAAACGTAAAAAAGAGGTATGCGGAAGTTTTTTCTTCTTACTTAATATTATTATTTACATTGTCAACAAAAGATTGTCAAAGTCGGTTAAGTTGACTTGACAAAATGATAGTCTCGTTTTATCAATTGTCTTTTGACTTAAAGACAAGAAGATGATTACATAGACTATAGTCGCTATAAGTATACTGTATACAGTAATCAGTGACTCACTCACAATTTCATAATGACAAACACAATGGCCTTGTTTTCTCTATTCCATAATGTCTTCTTATTGTAATCTCAACTCAACGAGTCTCTTTATATCTACAAAAGTCTAAACATTTTATAATGAGAGATAAAATACAATAATTTTCCTATTAGACTCGCACGACTTTTTCTACATCTTCCTCTCAAAGTCAAGTTTCTACTGTAGACTGCTTAACATTAACATTATTGTTACAGTTGAAAATCGTGAGAGGATTTTTTTTTTGAGATTTAATCTTCTAATCCGGAAAACGATTTGGATTACATAATAATTTAGTCTATAACATCATCAGGTAAAAAGAGATGATTAGATACAATTTAAGAAGAGCGGAACAGTTGATAAAAACCAGCATAAGTAAATTACAATAGTGACAAACATAAATTGCTGAGTAAATGTTAAAAGAAAGCAGAGATCATTGTAACTTTTTTGTCAACTCTCCCATAAGAGATTTCTTCCTTTATGATGGTGACAATGCAACTAAAGAGAATAAGCAAAGTTTTTTGAGTCAGTTTTGAGTCATCTTTACGCTGTAGCACTTTAGAGAGTAATGATTTTTTCAGTTTGTTTGTCTTTCCTTGAGAACTATGCCTGTTGCAGTTTAAAGAAGTTGCAGAGCTATATTAACTCTCCCATAAGAGATTTCTTCCTTTATGATGGTGACAATGCAACTAAAAGAGAATAAGCAAAGTTTTTTGAGTCAATTTTGAGTCATCTTTACGCTGTAGCACTTTAGAGAGTAATGATTTTTTCAGTTTGTTTGTCTTTCCTTGAGAACTATGCCTGTTGCAGTTTAAAGAAGTTGCAGAGCTATATAACATATAATGACTAATGATATTAGGAGACAGAGAGATAATAAGTGAAACAAGCGTTTGAAGTAATTACTCTTGACATACCTTTTGTTCTTATTTGTCTTCTAGTTCAAAACGACTTTCAGATGTTTACACCTAATTAACACCATCAGCTTTAGAGATAGCGCTAGGATTTTACTATATAGAGTATAGACTTTCCTAAAGCAAATATATGACAATATTGAGTTTTGAAACTTGACTTTTGACAAAAGTTTTATAGTACAATTTCATGGAGGCTTTTCTCATGTTCTCATAATTCTAAAGAGATGAAGAGAGTGAAATAATATAGGAAAAGTTTTACAACCGAACCGTCAACTTTAGATCTGACAGGCAACGAGACTTCTGAGAGCTCTGAGAGTCTTGAGATGATAGGCAAATGAATTTCAAATCTCTCATAATGCATTTCAATGCTACTCAATTAAAGTGATATGAATTCATTTCACTAAATTCTTTAATTTTTTTTTCTTTAGGTTCTAGAAGCCGGCCTCGATCCAAACGACCCACAGCAAAATTGGGTAAGCGTAAATTTTTGTTCAACTTTTCAACAGCTTTCGCACATTTTTCCTCACAAAGGAACAAACAAAGCTTTTGCTAATATTTGACTCATAAAAATGACTAGACATTGTAAGAAAAGGCTAAGGTACTTCATAAGACATCAAAACATATAAAACATATAAGAAGAATTTGCAAAGAGAAAATGAGACAGGTGATTTCTTACTGACATGACAAGCTGAAGGTATAAAGAAAAAATTCTGAAAACTCATAATTTATCTCTAGTAAAGATCGGACCAAAAGAAGGTGCATATCATTTCAATTGCAGTGTACGAGTTGTCTTAAGAGTTGTAAAAAAGAAGGCAGCTGAAAAGTTTTTTTGATGTAGTCTAAAGAGTAAGAAGTTCACATGAGTAAGAAGAAGTTGGAAGATTGTTGTTGTTAGTTCGTGACCGGCTTTTTGACCTAAAGTTTAGCTAGAGCTCATTTATGATGATGACGCGTGCCGAGAGCAGACAACTGCATAAGAAGTCAATATAGAAATAGATAGAGAGACTGCTGTAAAGAAAAGTAAGATGACTCATATACCGGTCTTTATGGGAAAATTGTGATCTGATAGTAAAAAACAGGTGAAACAGTATAAGAGTATAACCTGTCTGTTTTTTCTTCATAATTTTTACTTATAGGAAATATTAATGTGACTTTTTTCATTAGGTTTAAAGATATTTTTCACTGTAAAAGTGTAAAGGAATTTGCAAAAATTTTGATGAATTTTCTAAAGTTCAAGTGAGATCTTCTGAGATTTTTAATACTGTGAAGTTAGAACGGCGCTCAAATGGTTTATGTCCAATGCTAAGCTTTTAGAGTACCTTCTGTAGATTCTCTGTACTTAACTACAACTGGTTTAAAAGAAGTTGAAATATTGAAGAATTTTTAAAACTCATATCAAAATTTTTTGAAATTTTGAATGGTTTAAAGATAAAGTGTCACTTAATTATTTTTAGGTGCGATGCAAAGCTTTTCAGGGAGGTGTAAAGATTCAGTATTTGAAACAAGTTAATTGTAAAATTAAAATTCTTCCTTATTTCTACAGTTTCAATCAAATTTTCAGAGTTAAATAACTAAACGCCATTTAAAAATATTCAGACATAATGCGAAGCTCCTTATGTAAATGAATAGTTTAATCCATTCCTATGTGTTTAGATCTTCTTCGAAAGCTCTAGAAGTCTCATTTCATAATTATGATAATTAAGGCCCTTGTGCCTGATTTTCTCTGCACGATTTGTGTATAGCTACAATTACACCTTAAAAAGTATCTGTACCCTTATTTCTCTTAAAAACTAGAGCCCAGCACTTAAAGTGTGAGCAAAGGTCTAAAGAGATTTCTGAAAATTTACAATTATATAACCATTATATATTACACATTGAAGCCCATTGAGCACTCTAATTTCTAATTCGTGATACACATTTTCAATTCTAAGCTAACTATCGGGTAGCTCTCTACTAAAGTCTAAGAAAAAAGTTATGATGATGATGACTCTGGTTTTGGTTTCTGGACCACATTAAGTTAGTTTAAAAAGCTAGAGGCTACTTTAGGGTAAAATGCTGGAAGGTAAATAAATCGAAAGTTTTTCATCCTTTTTTGTTGCTCATACTTTATACTACTTTATATAGAAAGTAATAATAAGAGTTGGATTGATGTTGGAAGCACGCTACTTTTTTAGAATTTGGCTTATATGAACAATTATTCACATTGGTATAAAAATAGTAGAGGAATAATGATGAGAGATTCAAAATTTTGATACTTATTCTCGTGCTCTACTCACGTTCCTCTTTTCTATATAAAAACTTATGTTGAGCTACTCTTTTTGTGTTGTGATATAATATTGAATTATTATGCGATATGATGTAATATAGGTATATATACATTGTATATATATATTATATATATATTTTGACTCAGTAGCTTTTTTAGTTAGCATCAAGTTCTGAATGTTTACAACAGTTTTAGAAACACCTGCCGCCTGAAGGCAAAATCTATATTTGTGAGAGAGCTTGAGCAACTAGTTTTAGATTTTTGTTTTCTCTATTCTAGAATACATATATATATATTGATGCTAAATATTCTCTGACTACTCATGTTACGTAAAAACTTTTTCTACTGTTGACTTTGCCGGTGATATGAAATTGTTTGAATTTTAAGCCTGTTTCCAATTGAGTGAGCAATGAAATGAAAAATATCAAAAGTCCAGCGGCAGTTCAGCTTTGGTTTTTTTTGATAGTAATTCATTGCCGATGATGATGATATTATTATTGTGGTTTGAGGTTGATAGTTGGCTACTGATATCAAATCTCGAAGAATTGTAAGAGTCAGAGCTGTTCACAGTATCATATTTTATTTCCATAAGATTGCTATCAAGATTTGAATCTAATCTCAAATTAGCTGGAGATGAAGTAGCAGTAGTATAAAACTCAAAGTATATATGTAGTAATGATAGGCTTGAGGATTTTTATTAGTTGAAAAACGTCCGTCTTAGGCAATCTACATATATATTGTTTCGGTATTTTTGTGAAAAGGAATATAATATGCTAATTTATATCTTAAAAAATTGTAGAGTTGGACTGACAAGGGAAGGCTTTCAGTCGTTTCTCGAGTTTTGACTTCATTTTGGTCTCAAACGAAAGAGAGTCAAGTAGTGACAATTTTTGTTGCCAATGGCCAATTAAGTGTCCAATGGGCACTTGGCCATGTTAATTTCTCCATAAGACACAATGTTAGAAAATGTGAAATACACGTTAAAAGTAGTAAGTGGCCTGGCGCTTGCAACAAAGTCCAATTTTTTGATTTTCAAAATTAATTTTGACCCAGAAGAAAGGCCCATTGGCAACAGAAATTGTCACCACTCGACTAATTAAATGGTCCTCTTTCGTTTGAGACCAAAATGAAGCCAAAACTCGAGAAAGGACTGAAAACCTTCCCTTGTGAGTTTTATATTTGATCGCGTGTGCTAGCCTTAGAAAAAAGTAAGGAGTCATAAGACTGTAGAAATTATTGTGCAGAATGTATAGTAATTTGACGTTTTTAAATTTTTAGCAAAAGAAGTTCAACTTGTTGTATAATTCATTAAATTTCTTCTTTAGAAAGGATAGAGAAGAAAATGACATGTTATTAGGCTCATTAGGTTCCATTACCAAAATCAAATGGTTACAAAGCTCAAGTTGAACTCTTAGCAAAAAAAATTCTTTTCTGGTTTTGGTTTCTCATCTCGTATAAATATTACCTTATGGTCTTTAGCTTTAGTTCTTACCTGTTATAGAGCAACATTGAATATTTGAAACCTTGATTTCTCATCGGCTTTATATTTCTTTGGCTTGTGAAAGACATAAGCAACTCTACTAATAACATAACACACGCAATAACAAAAACAACAAGGTCTGTTGCTACTCTAATATATATATATATGTATAAAATGTAGAGTAAAGGCAAAAGGCAAGTGACTAATAGTTTTGTAAAGCAGAAAAATGTGATGGAGCAATCGAAAAGAAAAAGATTGATTTATGACACTGTGAGAGAGTGAGCCACACATTATATTTCATTAGTGAAGTAGAAAAATGAAGAAAATACAAAAAAGTAGTATAGAAAGTCGGAGAGTTGTAAAAGGCTGCTATAGGTATATATATATATATTATATATATATGTGAGAGACTTCTTGGAAAGTAAGTTTGAAGCTATCGACAAGTTTTGCTTTGGTATATATTGTAAAAGAGTGAAAAATTGAATAGCAAGGCAAAGACAGGTGAGAAAAAGACAATTGACAATAAGCTCTTGACATCTTCAAAAGAAGAGCATGGCACACATTACACTTGAATGTCTCAATATAAATACAATAAGTGACAACTTTCTTATGAGGAGAGGCTCAGGTTTATTTTAACTCAAGAATTTAATAGTAGATTCAAAATATAGATTCAGATTCCAGAATTAGTTCCAGCACAAAATCTCTACCTAACTCTGGAATTTTTGTAGATGGATTTTATTAGTTCAGAAACCGTGAGGAAGGTCTCACTGCATGAACTCTATGCCCGAGACACTGCTCAGCCTTTCTCAACCAAAATTTCAGTTCAATCAAAATTCCAGAGTTAGGTAGAGATTTAGTGCTGGAACTAATTCCTAGAAACTTCATCTATA
>VCNE01003619.1:0-15771 GCA_009869805.1 Oncopodura yosiiana | reverse complement strand
AAGAAGAAAGAGAGCTGTTTCCCCATTAATTCCACTATATTTCTATCTTTAGTAAACCATTCTTATGATTTCATACTCTATACTTTTTGTCCTATCTTCACCATGCATGTTATGTGTACAGTCAAATTTGTCTATAAGGAGAAATTTCGCAGTATCAGTTAAAATTTAAAAGTTCAAGAATAAATCTCATCTTAGCTTTTTCTATATGATGATTTATGCAATGTTATTCTTTCAAAAGCATTTTTCTTTATGTAACGATATTAAAGTAAGAAGATTAGAAGATTTGGTTGTAAATTGAACGCGTAGTTAAATAAATAAATACTACACCCAAAGAAGTAACTAAATTATTTAAGATATCTTGCCACAAAATGTTAGAAATAAATTCATTTGAATTGCTGAAATCCGACGTCAAACTGAAAATATTAATTTAGTCGTGTACTAATCTAGAAATAGTCATATGGCGTTTAAGCTAAAAATAAGTTTTATGATACCATATTTCTTTGAAGACTCTCTGGGTGCTAATTAGTTATTCAAAACTTTTGATTGGAGTTTTAGAAGAAATACGGTAATTCAATAATTCTACTCCTTTTTCCACTTATAGACAAATTATACTGTTTACATGTGTAGAGTTTATAAGTATAAATGTAGCAATATATGACAAAGTGCAGTAGTAGTAGTGTAGTAACTAACCTATAGCTACACTATTTTCCTATTGTATTCTTTAGCACCCCACTTCCTTTATATGTATTGCACTCTGTCGAGTCATTTATCAAAAAATGAATATCATCTCAGTTTCTCTTTTGAGTTTGTTGTCTACACTCTTCTATATGGCTAAAGCTTCGGTTCAAAAACCAAAATGCACACGCGAAACTTTAGTACTAAAAGTAAGTAAGTATAAAATGTATACAATAGAAAACAGAAATAGACCACACACACAACAACATAACATTCAACAAATACATTGTTATGGTTTAGTATGTGATGTTGCATTATGTAGTATGACAATTATGATGACACAATAACAACAAAGAATGGTCTTAAATAACATTCATGAAACGTAAGAGAGAGAGAGAGATAAACATGTATCTATAATATACGTCATGTAATTCAGATTCGAGGGGAAAGGAAAAAAGAAAAATGCCAAATAATTCATAGTGTACTTTTTGGTTTGTCTATATGAAAATGAAAGGTTTCTTATGTATATGGCACATATGTCGTAGAAAACAAGCTGACGCATCATCTTTTCTCTATAGTCATTCTCATATCTTATTTTCACACATCATCGCTCATCATACAAATTGTGAAGAGTATTCACATTGTCATCATATTGTCACGGATGTTATTTTCTCAGGTCATTTACGGTAAGCTTAGTGACGTACATTTTTGTGTGCAAGGAAAATATAAATGCATTTGCATGTTTTTGGTGTTTTGTAAGCATTATAAAAAGAAGCTAGAGACTACAAGCAAAGCTATTATCTTTAGCCAACTGACAGCATATAAAAACGAAAGAAGACTAAAAAGTGAAATATTGCATACAAGGTTAGGTTCTATAAGGAATATTATGTTTATTTGAAATAACCTAAGGAAACATTGCAATGAAGAGATGTGAAAAAAATGTACAAAGTATTACAACAACCAAGGGCAATATGTAAAAGAGAGAGAAAAGCGTTTAAAAATAATATGTGTATGAGAAATGAAGACATATGTATATATAAGAATCAAGTTCATATCATCATTCCTTCTTCTTGTAGTAGAATCAGAGAAAACCATTTTGGATGTATCTTTTTACTTTCTCTTTACTACTCTATTCATTTTTCATCTGACAATTCCAAGGATTTCAACACTCACTCCTCTCACTCTCATTGCAAGGCATTGCTTTCTGTCTACTCACTGTACTTTTCCTATCTCAATCTTCAATCTCTCTATTTCCTTACGTCTTCTTACTCTCTCCTGTCTTGAAATAGAAGCTAAAGCGACAAGAAGAACTGACACTTACTTATTCTCATCCAGAGAGGCTCAGGTTTTTTATACCACAGACTTCAATAGTGAGTCGCTAGTCAAAAGTTTCAGATGAAAATATAAATTCAGATTTCAAAATTACTTTGGTTCACTGTATTTACTCTATCATTGTAAGAGGTGATAGATGAAGTTTCTCAACTCAAAATTTGAAAGGTAGAATGCAATATAGGTGCTATAATTCTGGAATCTACATTTTTTCTGAATTCTTTGAGTATAGTGACCATTGAAATTTTTTGTCTAACCTGAGCCTCTCTCCGTCTGTAAGCTCCACAAGAAGATGTTTAAAAGACGTTGCAATTGTATTCAACTTTCTTCTTTTAGCTGTCTGCAGTCATAGAACAGAGCATTTTATCACAAAACACAAATCTCTCTCTTTTTTCTTGATGCAAGCTTTTTTCTACTACTAGATAGGTGTCTGTAACTATTTATATGCACTATGCATATATGGCTATTACAAATCTTTACGTTATGTAAAATAACCTTATGTCTTCTCTTTCGTACCAATTTCCTTTTTTATTCTCGTTTGCAAACTTGTACTTTGAGATTTGTATGTCATTATACGACGATCTTATCTCTCTTTTATACTGGAATAGTAGTATTTCTGAAGAAGAGAAAAAAGTGTGTATGAGAAACCAAGTTTCATTTTCCTTTTATTTCCTCTCTCTCTCTGATATACATATAAGAAGGTATTGCATTCGACACGCTTTGCATATTAGAATCTTCCTCTATTGCATTTAATAGTGCTTATTATAATGCTATACAAGTTTTGTTACTTTCCAGAACCTTATTGCTTTTATATCTAGCGAATATCTGACAGGTTTTCTTTCCACTGCTTTAAGCTTTCACTTTTTGCCACCTAAAGCTATTGCACATAGTTTTTTTATTGGAACTTCTATAGAAAAACAAATCTGAGTGAATTTATTGGTTTTCTCAAATTCTTTTTCTTTCAGATTTACTCCTCTCGCGATAAACTTTTTGCTATCCAATTAAACTTAAAGAGTGTAAATACAAAACACAGTACAAATTTCATTCAATGACCTTACATGTTATATAAAAGTATATAGTCAAAGGTAAAGGAACTCTAATGAGATAAAAGTTTACAAATGGAACAGACATTTGGAAAGGTGCATTTACTCTCTTTCTATAATACGCATTGTTACGCAACTTGTAGAAAATGGACGAGAGGCTTCAAGTAAAATTCTGTCAAAGATAATAGATTTAGGTTTTCGTTCGTTGGTTTAGTGAAATAGTGGAGAAAAAAGTTTTCTTTTTTGTTTTTGCACACACTTTCTTAGCTATTGGTTCCTCTTCTTGATGTCTGAAGAATTCACTTGTTAGTTTAGTTCTCTCTGTTGCTTCACTCAAGTAGACAAAACGAAGAAACTGCCTACAGTGATATATATACCATATGTATTATATATCCTATAGAAGTGAATTGTAGTAGTAGACACACTCAACATTGAAAGTTGTAAGTTTTTCTTCAGTTTGTTTGTCCAAGTCGTCGACAAACTGTCACGTCCTTGTCCCAGTAACTAGTACAGACTTTTGTGTAATGCTTAGAGGCTCTTTTCCATTCCGTGAGGCACGACGACTGCTAACTACTTTACTACTACTCTACTTGTTTCAAATAAATTTAGTTGTATAGTAGTACAAATAGAGAGTACAGTAGAGTGGCTCATGGCTTTTTCAGTTTTCCTCAATAATGTTTACAGCAGTGACTAACAACATCAAGTAGAAAATTACGTGTGTGGCTTGTTAAGAAAATCGGACATCATTTACTCAGGACACATTACATGAAATTAGTAAGAGTGTCGTAGAAAATAAAAAAATCGATTGATTTGGTTTAGGGGTGGTATAAAATAAATAGGTTGGTGTACATACAAAAAATAAATTGAAACTAGGTGAGAGACTTGACTTGAGTGACGACACATGAAATAAAAAGTACAAGGACACAATTTAAACTGATTGGATTGATGATAATATAACTTTCTCTTTTTTTCTTCACAGGAGCAAGTACAAGTGGAATGCCTATGCTACCATTTGTAGCACTTGGTGTAGGAACAGCATGTATTGGAACATTGATTGTATTCATCTTGGCTCTAATTCTTCGCTCTCGTTTCTACACTTCAAGTCGAGCTAGTTCCAATTCCACTACAACAACAAATAATTCTAATAATCATCATTTTGAAAAACAAGCTGGTGGAGGAGTTGGATCTACTTTACTACCACCTTCTTCTGGTCTTATGACAAACTCGTCAAATAATTCTAATAGTACTACTGCAATTAGTGCTTCTCCAGCTTTAGGAGGTTATCGTCCTATTCCTCAGTCAAAGAGTGAGGCTGATGCTAATCCTGATATTTTAATTGGTGCCAACAACTCTTTGTCAACAGGTTTGTATGTAGTATGATTTATGAATGGAAAATGGAAATGTTTTATGAGTGGAAATTTGAAGCCTACGCAAGGACTAAACTAATTGTATAGCTTTATTTTGTGAGATTGACATTTAGCTTGAGATTATGTGAATGGCGTCTCTAATTGTCAATAATACATTGCAATTAGCCTAATTGAATTAGAGCTGAAATTGAGGAACAACTGTCGCAATTTTATTTAAAGACAGCATTTCGCATTGAAAGTAATGTGAACGGCGCTCCATCATCTTACACAAATTTTTTTGATTACAAACTTTTCGTTTTCAAAAATAAGAATTTGGAAACATTGTTTGATCCTAAATTTCAATAGTGACATTTTGGGTAAATCTTTTGAATAATCACCATTGAATCTCGGCTCTAGAAGCATGAGAAATGTTCAAGTATATAAACAATATTCAGATCTACACTCATAAAACATGAATCTCCTTTCCTCCTTTGCAAAACCTTTCATACAACAATTAATGTGAAAAACTTTCTTGCAGATTATAATGAAGAGTCTCCGCGAGCAGCTCCAAGAAAAGCTCTATTTCTTCCAACTCAACAAGGCTCACCTGTCTTAAACCACGGGACAGTGATCGGAGCAGCAACAACAGAGCCACCATCTTATGCATACTCATCAAATACTCTTCCACATCGTCCTAATCACCACCAACAGCATCATCAACAACAACCAAATCATAGTACAATGGCAAATTACCATTACCCAACAGGGCCAAATACTCACGATTCCCCAACAGCCTATCATTACAACAATTCTCCTCAACATCATTACCAAACCCTTCATCATCCAACACAAAATTCTTCCTCTCACTATGTCCATCATCAACAAAAACCTTCAAATTTTCCCAATGACTTTCACCCAGTACCCAATGATTTTAATACGATTTACATTCGCGATAAACTCTTTCATGACTCTGACATTCCAGAGAGTTGTGTTTGAATATTTTAGTATTGATGTCTTCTTCGTTATTGTACTATGTAGGCTTTTTAACAGATTTTTGTAAATGTATTGTATATGTGAAGGAAAAAAGCTGTTATCGTTTTCTAATGCTAATATGAAAAAACTTTTTGGCAACCAGAAGAAGAATGTGTAAATCTTTTGAGGTGAAAGTGATAACCTAGATATAATCAAAATGACAAATCAAATCATTGCTATTGCTCTACTAGAGAAAAGAGATTTTGGCTCATGCCTAACATAAATGGCCTCGTGACCAAAAAAATATTTTTCTTATTGCATTTATTTCTTGGCACTTTTTTGTGTATAAGTTAAGAAGCCAAATGTGTATAGTTTTTTGCATATATACCTTAATGTGTCTACACTCATATTTCTTCCTGTCTTAAACTGTCCTAGTTCTAAATTCCTCCAAATCTTCTCTATAATTTGTTTCAACACTCCCGTATTGTTTTCTCTACCAAAGCTGTAAAGTACTATAAATATACAAAACAGAACAATATTCAACTACAAACAAAATGTAACGAATGAAATTGATATCACATATTATGATAATATATGCAAACTACAAACATATGCGTGTGTTATCATCTTCAAACATTATAATATAATATATCCTATATATTAAATCTGCCTAAGGCTTATAAAAGAAAATTAACTGTCATCTTTTTATTAGCATATTTACACTCATACTCTCTAACATAACAACTCTTTCTTAAGGTGTTGTATCACTCCACATTTCCTAAGCCATTAGCTCTAAATGTCATAAAGAGATATCCAAGTGGCAATTTTAGTTTGAATTGGTTTCTTTTCTTGTTCGTCTAAAAGTTTTTTTTCTTCCATTGTGATTTCGGCATGTTGACTTGAAGTCTCAAGTGTGATTGTTGTTGTGGTTCTTACAAGATAGTAGTAGCTCTCTCTTATGCACTTGAGTTGAATAACCCTCATAAGGAAAATACGTTTGTGATTTGGGACAAAAAAGAAGAATTGAATTCAACTTGTTTGTTGTTGTTGGATTCTTTACCATTTCCTTAAGAGAGGAGACGTTTAAAAATATAATGAGATTGAGTCTATTGCCTAAATTCCAAATAAAATGGAAGAATTGAACTGGAACACTAAAAGTGGTTTTCAAAATAGAAAAGAGACATAGTAGGTCAAGTTGGCAGCTGGAAATAGCAGATTTTCTTTTCTATAGAAATTTAATCTGCAATATACAATGTCCCATCTCATTTGCATATATAGTTCTCAAAGCAGCGTGTAAAGAATAAAGTGTAAAAACAATGGAATTATATATCTTAAAGAAATGAGGGCATCAGTACTACAAATAGAGAAAATGAGAAAAACGAGTGACACTGTAGATGGGAAAGGAAAGAAAAATGAAACAATTTCTACAATGTGGTAAAAAGGTAAGAAAATGGTGAGAATGAAAACTTTTATCTTTTGTATTTTTCTCAAGAAGTTCTATACACGCGTCTCTAGAAGAGAACAGCTCAAGTAAATTGAAAATATGAAATCTCAGAGGTTCGCATTGTTAAATTGAGACATTTTTTGATCAGAGTGGAGAAAGTACTTTTGACTCTCAACTCGTGTGGTGATAAGTTTTGCACAGAGAAGCTGTCGTGTGTAGAGTGCCACAATTCTCAAGGCTCACTTGTCAAAAGTGAAAGGAGCGATGAAGACGAAGAGAGAAAATCCAAGAAGAGTTTTCTTCGTCTGTTCAATTGAAATACTTTTTTTGCTCAATCTCTCTCAAATTTGGCAATAGGAAAATACAATCGTATTGATTCATCTTGACACAAATATAATGACACTAGAAAAAATTCAATCTCTCATAACCTTCAAGATATAATAGAGACCACGACATAAGAGTAGACACAACAATATTGCTCTAGCTAATCATACACAAGAAACAAAATAGTATAGAGGGTCACTTCACTTTCTCTAAGAAAACTTTTAAGAAAAGCACCAGACATACATATGAATTGTATAAAAAAAAAGTCTTACTTTTTTAATTCACATGGGGCCAAGTCATAATAAACTTGTTGGTTTTTTTTGGACAAGTATATTTTATTTTTGTAGCTTTTGAGCATAGAAGAAGAGAGAGAAAAGAAAAACGTTACTAAAGTACAGAAGGGAATACAGAATACGAAAGATATTATTATGATCTTGGGAAAAGTCATTGACCACCAACCGCAGCAGCAACCATCACTGACTTTTTTCTATTTCAAAAAGTGCCAACGAAACCAAACTCTTCACATAGAATAAAAGCAATCCAAAACTCGAAACACTTTACTTTTACTCTGAATATAAGTTCAATTGCTTCTTCATACTATATATAGTAAGTATAGAAGTAATCTTGTCGGAAGAGAGAGAGAAACAAGATACAATATTTTTGTTCTTCTTGTTGAAAATTGCGAGTGATTTTTCTACTTCATCTCATATTATAGTATAGATATAGAGGAATGGAATGCCACATGTACTTAAGTTGAACGTGTTGTATTGTAGCTGGAAAAAAATTGAAAAAGTTTTTTAAACTTGGGCTCTCTATGGTATAAAGAGAGAAGAGAAAAACCAAAGTAATCTTGCACTTTGTACATTACACATGACGATACTATATAGCATAAGAGTAAAAGATTGTTGAAGAAAAAAGACACAAGAAGTGAAAGAGGAAAAGTCGATGAAAAAACTTTCTTTTTTAAGTGTCAAAGGAAAGAAGGAAAACATTGGGAGGGTAAATTCGCAGTTTGCACTTTTTGTCTTCTTCTTGTTTTAGTTGACTCCGACTTTGTTTACTTAGCTTTTTTTCTATATGTCTCTCTGATGTCACTCTCTGAGTACTTTTTTAGATTGTATAGTACTAATCTTGAAAGAAGTAAGTCTCACTGAAAATAAAGTTGACGATCTTATATGTATGATGTCATATGTGTGTACATAACTCATATATGTACTACGTCAGATTAAATTCTAAGCTTAAACTTTTCTCCGTCTTTCATCTGCTCAAAGTGCTACAAATGTAACCAAAGTGAGACAGTTGGACATAATCATAAGTTTCTCTGTATATCACAATGATTTACAAGTGAGAGACAACTTACATCATCATCTAAAATGTATCTTGTTTACATATTTTAATCTTGCAAATGTTTTTACAACCTTTCAACCCTTCTTTACACGTGGTGAGTAAACTTTCTTGTGATTTGACACTTGAGTGAGCCAACAGAATTTTTACACTTTAGGATTAATCTCAACTAATGGACCCAATCGTCACAGAAAAATTTTTTAAGCTGTGATTGCTCTACATTTGTCCACTTCAGAGTTAGGGAAAAGGTTTTAACCAACAGATTGACATAAATATATATATAAGTACACTTCGCAAGACATTTCAAGGGAGTGATGTAGCATTGCAAATGACTCAGGAATAAACTTTTAAGATGCCTCTTATCAAAATAAAATTAGTTAATTAGTACTATTAAAATCGGCGTTTGCAATGCTTCACAATTCCCTTGTAAAAGTGAAAAAGAAGGAAAGGGATTTTTATTTAGGAAAATGTTTAGTGGACTACTTAAAGTAATTTGTATTAGCTTGTATACCTACTTATAAAAGAAGAGAGAAAACATGAAGAAGACACATTAGTTTGATAAGCTCTTTCTCTCTAAACGACATTACTTAGTGACTAAGAGAGAAAAGGAGCATTATGTATTAAGAGAGATGACGACTATAATCATGACATGACACACAAGTGGAAAGAGAAAGTCTCATCGAAAATTATACCAAGAAGGGGAATAAAACACACAGTCTCGTCTTTTCTCTTCTTACAGTCTACAAGTCGTATTTGTCTCAAAGACAATCGGATTAGAAAGTCTTCTCTAACAATCGTTATGTTATGGCTCATCTTCTTCATGACTCGTGCTTTTCTCGTGCACTGCCTTCTCAATTGACTAAAATGTTGTAAATACAACAACGACGGCTCTAAGCAGCTACAATAAATGTAGTCGTAACTGTCTAATTTGTCGACTAGAGAAGAACAAAACTAAATATACTCAACTTTGTATATTAAACCAGCTTAGACATTTTAATTTCAACTTCCATTGAGACAACAAGTGTCATGAGAAATAAGTAGTCACTTTCCATTCAATGAGCGACAACTGCACGTGACACGTTCTCATTTGCCTATTTTATTACTATTGAACTTGAGCAAAGTACTAACATAGAATAAAACACTTGAGAACTAATGACGATTTTTATTGATATTTTATTAAATCAAATATTGAAACTCAAAATTCAAATGACATTTTATAATGCAATTAAAACTGACTCTTCTTCCTCATATGACTTTCTAGTACTTCATTATGCAAAAACAAAATGTTGGACTATATATAGATGACGAATCTAATGAAATTTGTTTTCAAAGTAAGTTGCAATTTGTGGTGATCTATATGCAAAAGCATCAAATCAAAAGTCTTATTGCACTTGTTGTAAGTTGTAGACAGGAAGCGAGAGAGAAAAGCTCATCATGATTGAGACCATAACTGAATTGCTCATCTTCCACTTGTTATATCGTCATCATCATTTGTGAGTGTGATAGCAAATGAAATGAAATGGCACTGCTATATACGCACTCTTGTACACTTGACTTCACTTCATTGTCTTTGAGCTCTTGAGTGCTGTCTGAATATATGAATGTCGCATTTGATGAGATGAGGCTTCTCTCTCTAGCTAATCTAATTTGTTCTGACAAGTATCTCTTACTTTTGTTGATGCATTTTGGTATATATAGACGAGAGCTATACCAGAATAGTGGAATTGTACAATGCAGTCTAGGGTAGGTTTATATTACAAGATAATGTGCAATAAGAGTATATTTTAAAGGTGTAGGAAATGGTAGTAGAGTAGTAGAGTTGATGTGCAATGTAATTTTCATTTTGTAATAAGAATCATTGTCGTTATATCATTAGGCATCATTATTAAGAGATATAGACTTAGGTTCATAAAATGAAATAATCCGTAAGAAAATGAGAATTTGAGTCTACAGTGTATTTAGACACACGCAAGTTGTTCTTGAAAATTAGCTTTGGTAATTGTTCTGTTAATATTGTTCCACCCGAAATACAAATAATATTGAGACTTGTATTACTTTAGATACATTTTTTGGGCCACAAATTGTGTCAGTACGATGAGAACTGTAAAAACCTGCATAATAACTACACATTTTAAATAATAAGGAACGTAAGACGCCAAACTAATTTTGAGCGGCGTCGACATTAAACTATTATTAGATTATTGGTTTAAATCTTAAAAGAGTTATAAAAAAATTGCACAATATTGAAAATTGAAATCAGTCCATAAATATTAGATAAATATACTTGGTCGAATTCCTAAGAAAGAGTTTTAGAACAGCTTGACTTTGACTTGAACTAAAATCCCATTACTGGCAAAATACCAAAATGTTTTTTTTTGTCATCGCTCGTCTTCATGATATAAAGAACTACTCTCTTCTATATTATTATATTCATACGTACAAGAGAATGAACCAAGTTTTAGAGAGACGAAGAGAGTATGTTCGTTACAGATTTTTGGTTTATTTTCTACTTTCTCTCTCAATTCCCAGAAATACTTTTGACTATACACAGAGAAAGTGAACATCCAACATCTTTTCTACATTCTACCATTTAGACAATTCTCTCTCTCTTTCATTCATTTATTTCTTCCTACCTTTGTATGCAATACTATTTCCCTTCCTTTTCATTGTCACTTTCACATTTACACACAGAGAGAGAAAGAAGTAAAAAGAGTTTTGGAAAGTCGGAAACCAAAATCCCAAAGTGAGGAAGAGAGAGTCAAAAAAGGAAAATATTGGCACGATTCTCGATGACGATAAAATGAGTTTGCCAAGAAGTAGAGAGAACAATAGGAATCATCCTACATATATATATTTTATAGATTGGTTTTGGAATGTCACTAGCCAAAAGTACATACCACGATGAAAAAGCATATACTTATATAGTGTGACTTTCTCTCACCCTTTTCTCTCAGACTCTACTGCTCTCTTTTTTCTCTTTGAAAAAAAACTCTAATGAAGCATTTGGGCTCGTGAGATAAGTTCTTTCTATAAATGCTCTTGATGTGTTACGTGGTTTGTGTACTCGTAGAGTTGAGCTTTGCTTCCTTCCTGTCTCTTGACTGACGTTTTCTAAGAAGAATTGCATTGGCCAAGTAAATACAGAAACGTGTTCTCATGTTTGATGTAAGCTCTTCTTTTTTTCTCAAAGGCCTTCGTTTTGTTGTTGCAAGGCCAAAATTGTGACAATACTTTTTCATTTTTCTATTCGTGTATTGTGAGACATGTCATGGAAGAAAGTGCATTGCATTGTCGGATGATATATAAAATTTGAAGAATCAGTAGCAATAGTAAACAGACTTTCTTCAAAATTAAAACCAATTTTTGAAACCCTTCGTTTCAAATCTTTAAAAAGATAAAAAAATCAAAAGTGATGTCTCTGCATTACATCTTAAATTTTTGATTTATGTAGTTCAAATTTTGGAATNATTCCCATTTTTAGTATATTATTATATGCATAATAGCAAGTACACATAATAACAGTTTAAAAGAATCTCTTTTTCTTCATTTCTCCACATGTCATCTTCCATTGTATGACTTTTAACTATATACTCTATTACATTTAAATTGTATAATTCATTGCTAGCATAATCTTTTATTTGCACATTGAACTAGTTCATTCTTTTTATATCTTTGGCTTCAACCAACTTCTTCTATTCAAATTCTACTACAAGCTCTACTTACAAAGCATTAAACATGTATGACTGCGATAACTATTTCATTAGGCATATTGTTTTCATTGGTTTCATCAACTATGCAAAATGTTGTACCAATTACAACATATGAGTATATTTGTATCTAGCATAGGCTAAAACAATCAACGACTAAAAATATTAACGTAAGGTTTACACATATCCAATATAACTACAATGCTTTTACTTTATCCTCATATGATGATGACATCGGAGAAAGGGAGACAGACGTTAAGTTTGTTTTTAGCACACATGAGTGGAAAGTAAATGGTGTGGATTGAGATTAGAAAGACTCTCGCTGTCTCATCATATTATATTGAGGATGAGATCGTTACAACAAAAGAGGGGATGATTACACAAGACTCAAAGACACGTGACGTAATGGAAAAGACAGCAAACAGAGACAATCTTACATCTATAACATAATAAACCATATGCAGCATAGTGTATACAGATTTAGAACCATTTTACCCAAAGAATTTATTATCACTTCATAATTACATAAAAAATATACAATAATTAGTTGTTCATTTAAGTTACTTGACTTTTTTCTTCATTGCAGCTCTTCTCTGAGTAGTACGACAATAAATCCGTGTCAGATTTTTAGCCTGAGCTTTTGTCATCTTAGAATCATTGTAAATAATCAAATGCATTCCTGGAGTGTCAGCATGTGTTTTAAAACTTGCTCTATAAATAATATTCAGTTACAATATACAATTGTAAAACACAATAGACATTAATTTTAATCTTATATACATTCGAGGTGCATCTTCACGACGAATTCGCCCAACTTTATCATGTTTCCCACATGTCACAGCAATAACAGCAAGTTCACAGCAGTGAGTTGCAACCGTCTATATATATAGAAATTGAAGACGTGTTGACATACATTTCTTCTGATAAGAAAAATAATATAAAGTTTAGTAACCTTTGCTCTTGTAATTTCAAGCCGCTGAATTGGCATAACTTTTAATGCATGACGGTACATTATAATCAACTCGGGACGATATGTATGTATTCTTTCATAAGCAGAAATGCAACCTGAAACTCATAATAACAAACCCATAAAAATATCAATGCAAGCAAGAAAGTTCAAATTTATATAAACATTATACGTCTCATGCAGTAAGTTAATGCTGTTAAAAATTGACGAGGGTTTGATGCTTGACGTTCAGCTTCAGCGTAACTATAACATAACATAAAAGTAGACTGAATAAAATATATCCATCTCTTAATTATGAAGTACATACTCAAATTTGCCATCAGAAGATCTTCCAATCATAAAAAGGGTTTCGTCTCTAATGTACACCTCCATTACTAATAGTTTCTGTAAAGAAAAATAATTATACAATGTCTTTAATTACTTTGTATAAAACATTTTCTTTAACCTCATGTGGAAGAGGAACCATTACAGCTCGAACTTGCTCTATTTCTTCTATGCATTTACAAGCCATGATTTGATACGACTCACTAGCATGACAGAAAGTTGTGTTTACTATATGTAGTATTAAAAAATGTAATTATTTTTATCAATTTAATTAAGATGTAAATATTTATAGTATGAACTTAGCCTACGTTTCAAATCAGTGTAGCAAATCTTTCTAATATGTCCACAATATTTTTCCATCTCTGGTGCCACAACGAAAACCACTAATCGGAAATGCTTGGTGACAATAGCTGGCAAAATGGAATTTTTTAATGTGTCCTCATCAAATGTATCTGGGTCATAAAACATACTAAATAAAATAAAAGCACAAAAATTATTATTTAAAATTAGCATTTATCAATATAGTTATAATATTTATGTACATCTTTGTAGGAAATTGAACGCATGATGCAGTGAGTCCTGAAACTTCTAATAGAAAGGTTAATAGTTTGGTGACAATATTATGACTTTGCTGTGGTATAAATAACATCCAAATTCCATCAGGTCTTGGTGGTGGAACATCTACGCCTGATATAATAGCAAAGGTGTATATATTAAATGGTGGAACAAATTTTTATAATCTCTAATTTTACATTGCAAATTGCTCATAAACATCCAAGTTGGTAAAGGCTTAGGATATTCTTCATCATCATCTTCATGCCATGGAAAAACAACAGTGCGATAATCATTAAAATCTGGCTCAATACTCTCAAAGATTTCCAAGTGTTTTAAAACTGATGTTAGCCTAATCATAAAGTCTTCAATTCTTTTGATTTGAACTGCATGTGGAACGTCATAATGAGAACGGACTGTTCTCATAAAGTGTGTTACATTTATTGATGCTGGCATATGATCAGCACAGTGCTATAAGAATAAGAGGTAAATACATCATATGTAATAAGGTTTCTAAGAATAAAAAATACTTACAGGCTCCATTACGTCATTGCCATAAATAAGTTCTTCCATCATTTCTGCACATATTATATGATGTTGATTCTCAAGCACCATATACATATCTACAAAATAATATAAATATAAGTAAATAAATCAACATAAAAAATATTCACAACTATACTCACCATTTTGCTCATGACATAATGATACTTTGATTCCCGGAAGAACATTTAATCCATAATATTTTAAGAAAGTAGCACCACTCATATTATAAAATGTATCTCTAATTTCTCTCATTCCCATTATGACTGCAGCTTTTCTTATCAAGATATCAAAATACTCAACAAATGGGTCATCAATATCAAATTCATCTTCATCCAATTTAGGTTTAGGAATAATTTGTTTTAATACAAGGTCTATTTTAAATCCTTGCTCATCAGTCATACCACAGTACTAAAAAATAAAATGAAGAATTTAGATAATGTAAACAAAATATAGTCAAATGGCTTACCTTTTCTGGTATTTTTTCAGAAGCGTATAAACTTCTTTTTCCACCATAGACATACAGTGGAAAATCTGGAACACCATGATGAGCCTTCATTAAAATGCATTTCTTTCTACTCGAACTGAAATCTAGTGGCCCACCAATTACCTCATATTCATAAATCTCATCAGGCAAATTCATTTTGAAGAAGCTCATAACAAGTAAATCTTTTGCAGGAGTGTTCTTCTCTTCAGCTACAATGTTTTAGTACTGTCATTATTGATATTTACTATTATGTTTTTTTTTCATTTTATAATACCTTCAGTTTTTGGAGAACTCTCTTCAATCTCTACAACCTCTGGCTCTTCAGATTCTTCACTACATCCTACTTCTTTAGTTTCAATAAGGTCAAACTTCTTCATAACCTTAGATAAGCTTTTTGCCTATAATTTATGTCATACGTAAAGCCTTGTTAGCTAAGTACCAAAACGTAAAAATATATTAATTTATATTACCATTTGTGCAGCAGCAGTGGCGTACATATGATTCTCCATTTTTAATTTCATATAACTTAGAAACTAAAGTAAATATTACTTCGAGACACTTTTTAAACAACACTTTTGAATAACTACGTTACACTGATTGTGACTCTTGAGGAAGACTTGTTTTTAATTCCAGTGAATAATTATATATTGTCTTTCCAAGAGGAGACATTAAAAACATAAAATGTTCTCAATGAAAGTCATTTTTATAGCTTAC
>VCNE01003618.1:0-13428 GCA_009869805.1 Oncopodura yosiiana | reverse complement strand
TCAGTACAGACTAAAGCTAAAATTCTACACGTAATTAAAAACTCACGAATTTCATCCCATTTTCCAACTATACCATTGACATTGCAATGACATATAATACCTTTTAAATTTTTGATGGGGTAATCTGTAGGTTCTTTGCTAGAATTAAAAATAGATGTATTAAAATTATTACTTGAATTAAAACTACGTGAAGGGCTTGATAGCATTGACACATTTGCAAAGGGTAGAGAGGAAAGTGTGTCACTATTTAAATTCAAACATTCATAACATGACCATACTTTTCTAAATTCCCAAAAATCTTTAGGTGAAACAATTGGTATATTGTGAATAGAACAACAAGATTTTCTATGAAATCTGAATTCACAAATCATGCATTTTAGAAAATGACTTCTTCCTATTTCTTCATTACAGAATTTGCACAATGCCATTATGTCAGAGAGAATAAAGATAATTAAAATACCATATAAAATTTGTTCTGTTAAAATCTTAACCTATATAACCTACTTATAAATACTAAAACTATATATTTGTTTGTTTAAATACTTGTGATTTGAAAGATTTTCATGTTCTGTCCTTTCATCCGTCAAATCTTCAGAGCCAAGGATCCAATAAATTAATTTGGGACCGCCATACCAGTGTACATTATCAGTCACAACTGGGCTTACAGGCAACGGGCAAGTTGTGGACGATGGGCTCAAAGGAAGAGTAACGGAGTTACCCTACTTGATTATATACAGCAAAAACAGCACTTCAAAGAGAGTCTTCTCGAAATTTTATTAGGAAATTTCGTAAACCCTCTTGTGCACATTTACTTTGGCGTAAGACTTAGGTTATAAAATATGAGTCAAGTGCAATATAATAATAGTAAGCTTAATGAATGGCTAGCTTAAGCACGCACACAACCTTCTCAGTCGAACGCCTGCACAAGTATGTGATATTGTGAAGTGTAATAGCTTAGCGATGCGATATGAAATATGTATGCACATGTAAGTTTTCTAAATTACTTATTCTCTCATACATTCTTGCCAACATTTCATTTGGTACCAACTACTGTATTGACTTTTTGATTATGTGTCCAACAATAGCGCAACATTGTCAATGCATGGCAAGCTTTTGCTATTCTACAGTTTATTTAGTTCATCTAGAGTTATTTGGGAGAGGGGTAATTATCATAATTATGAGTTTAGTGATAGACAGGGCCAGAGTCACCACAATGGATGCTACCAACAGTATCTCTTTTCTTATCACTACATATATCATCGATCATCGTCAGTTGGATAGAAAAAGTAAAACTAATTACTGGCAGGTCACAACACTAATAAACAAGCATAGAGAAAATATATTTTCTATTTAATTACTAATTGCCTATAATGACTATGACAAATAAGTTCAGAGAGCTTTGTGAGTAATAAATTGTATATCCTGACTCTTTCTTCAACTTACTCATTGTGTGAGTTTATTTGTTATTATGAGGCTAAATCACAGCAGAACAAGAGTACATAAAATGAAATAAATGAAGCGTAAAAACTTGAATAAGCTTTCAAGTGAGTCAAGTCAAGTTAGTAAATAGCAGCAATTGTAATAAGTCTTCATATATACATTTTATATTTTCTAATGCAATATAAAATAAAGTATAAATAGTATTGTAAAACTAAACAGGTGTGGATGTGAAACTTTTATTTATTATGAAAAGTGTCTGTAAAACTTTTAAACGAGTCAGAGAGTCAGAGGAGGGATAGGACGAAGTAATAATAAATCTGTGGAAATAAGTTCCGTATTTTTAAAGTGGATTGTAAAACTTGATGAACGACTAGTAGTTTGATTTTTGTATTTGTAAATTTTATTAATATTTTTTCACGTAAGTCATTGCACGTTCATTTATATAAAATCAACAGCACACCTATTGAATTAGGGCATAAACACGAAACTCATTTATAAAATTTTGAGAGCTACACAAATAGCAAATGCAAGTTTTATAATTTAAAGTACAAAGACCATACACAATTGAAGATTTGCTTTACTTTTGAAATTCTGATAGTAAAACTAATTAATTACAGATAATTTTATCTTGAGGGAAACGGCAATAGAAGTATATAAATGATTGAATGAGGTATCTAGAACTATTTCAAGCTTCTGTTCACTTAGAAAAATAATTAATGACATCAATTATAAAAAGTGCATTCAATAAACGTTATTTATAACAACTTTATCCTCGATCCGGATTGCATACCGAGAGTAAGATGAGTGCATTTCATTTTATATATACTCCAATACTACATAGAAAGAAAGATCTATTTAGTAAGTAGACTACTCACTTATATACTAATGCAAGAGAACTGCTGTATCACTGTAATTAGTACCTAAACCTAATAATAGGCCATTTTCTTACTTTACATGCTAACTCATTTTAGAAATCAAACTTATTATCTTTCTTTTTAATACTATTTATTGATTTTCAGCTTGTATGGGACTTGACTTCTTAATTTCTTGTACAATGGGCATTGAAATTTGTAATGTTCAGCTTGCATTACAGTAGTGGTAGTAAAATCCTAGTTGTAAATATGTCTATAAAAACTGATTTTACAAGAAAGATGATATAGGTAGCTAATTTTTTGTATGCTTCTGCCGTTGCACTGCACTGCATGCTCTGGTTTATGCATTGTTGTGATTCACAAGTTGTGAAGTGCATTGAAATAAATAAAGAGAGAAAAGGTAAAACTCATTTGGTATTTTGTTACTCACTTTTGACAGTGTCAAGTTGACACATAACCTTCTTCGTCTGTCTATGTCTACTGCAGCTACAAAATACAGAAACTATTTTCTACTTCTATCAGAATTGAACATGTTAAAAACATACAATAATCAAATGAATATTAAGCTCATTGGCCTTGCATAAATGCAGTTTGCAGATCACCTGAACACTGTGTTGAATCTTTTCTTCGAAAAGGGTCAAGTCACACTGTTGTACATAAGTACAGGTGACATACTAGTATATTAAATATAAAGTGTTCCGTATCTTCTTTGCTCAATGACTTTATCATAAATTTTTAAAACTTTGAAAAAAAGACAACACCATGTAAAAACCTTGCCGGTCAGAGAATCATAATATATCTCTAGCCTAAAAACTTCATAATTCTCAGAATTATGAAATCTTGCTTTTATATATATCTCATGTGAAAACTTTGGCTTTTTTCTTAAGAAAGTCAAGTCAGAACTTAAAGCACAAAAACCATACTTATTACAATTACCGTAATAAAGCTAATAAGTAAATGCAACAAGAAACGAGAACCGAGAACAAGAGGCAAATCTTTACAGAATAAATTAAAAATCATTTAAAAACTACAACAACAAACCTGTTTAATGAGTCTTTAACTTTAAAACTGAATTGAGCAAGTGAGTGAAGATCTTTCTTGTATTTCAAATATTATTTTCTTCCCAATAAGTGTACAAAAGAAAAATTGCTGAGTTCTTTTTGATAAAAGTCGTTCGTAGCACACAAGATGATTATAGAAATAGTGGTACGTGAATTGAGTAACAAAATTAAATTATTATCATTAACAACGATTCTTCTTGAGCGAGTAGTGTATATATGTTAAGACATGCTATCGGCTTAATAGGAAAAATATATACCTATTATCCAACAACTTTATGAAGTTTAATCATATATACGTGTATCTGATAGTGTCAGATATAACACTTGTTTCAATAATGGCTAATAGTAAAATGTTTGTATTTAACTTGTGAATTATGAGTTAATAAGGGTATAAACTTTTTTCAAAAGGCACTCAAAAACTGTATTTAGTTAGTGTTAATAAAATTTCAATTTTTGAAATCTTGGAACAATATAATCCTTAATGAAAAATTTCACACACAGAGTTCTTCAGTCAACAAACTATATAATGAACTGACTTTTAAAAATGACACGAGGACATGACACTTTAAAGTAACACCACTTATATTAACAATAAAACAGTTAACTATCTCTTATGTGTGCTAACATAAGATAGATACAGACCACCATCACATTATGTGTATTATATTATAAACTTGCTCTCTTTTACAGATAAATGCTCTGTTTGTTACTATTACGAGCAAGTATTTTAAACTATTACATAACTTTAGCCAAACAAGATGAGATGAATACTAGAGAACAACAAGAACCGGACACTGTTAAAGATTTTTATTTATTACGTTCCTACAGGTATTTTCTTCTTGACATGACAGTCAATGTCTTTAGAAGCTCACCTACAAGTTTACAACGACTTGAAAGTTTGAAATAATAGTATCTCTAACAACTTGTAAGTGCCAAACAGTCATCAGAAGAATTGTTACTATATGTTTCACTCACTCACTCAGTTCACTCACATTTCACAGGAGTAGCGTAAAGAGAGAGAGATTGAGGAGGTAGTTTATTTAATACGTTAGTAAAATCTGGTTCTTTCATACTGCTGACCTACTCTTTGCAACAACAGAGTCTATACTAAGAGTTTGTTGTTGTGTTTTGATGATGAGATCAAAAAAGATGATGCACACTCGTAGTAAAGTTGTAACTACAACTGGACTTCTTTAGTTTAGCTTGTTACAACTCTACCTTGTTGTAATAGCAAAAATGCACAACCTGTTGCTCACTTCGTTCAGCACGGTAATAACCGAGTGACTGTGCGAGTGAACGAGACTAACATTTGATTATAAATTTCTTTTGCTGTTAGTATAACCACAACTAATGCTACAAGAAGGTATACACTAATGTAAGGTACCTACCTACCTGTCTATGAAAAGGAATTGTATATGTAGTTGAATGAAACGTCTCTCATGCAATAAACACTGATGAGATGATAGCAAAATAGTAAATGGCACAATGATAAAAACCCAAAAGAACTTGAACTTAGAGATGGTAAGAAACCAAATGAGAAAAATGCCATAAAGTATGTAGAATTTCAATGATGTAGATTTGAAAACGTGAAATTGCAAAAAATGAGCTGACAAAGATGAAATATTTTTTTAATTTAAATTGCATAGCTGTGCATACACAAACTGATGGTTGAACACTTGTCTGTAAAAATACATAAAAGTTTAAATAAGTGCATGATGCTCAAGATTTAGTGTTGTACAAATTGCATGTGCGACTTCGTTTTTGAAATAGTACAGTTTAGTTCAGTGAACTAAACTTGAGTTACTAAAGTTAAGCAAATATCATATTTTCGGCATTTTCTCACTCATTATTGTCATGCATTATTTGAATCTACCTGATTTAAAAGAAATTATCTAGCTACATATATTTGACAGTTATAAGAACAGGTGTTTTTCAGGTCGATTTGATTATCGTCATACACTTACATCACATCACGTACAACAATACTTCGTACAAGTCTCTCAGTGGCCATAATCTCTAGCTATACACGTCAAATATCTAAGAATATCCACTTCTTCAACAGTTATACTTTTCTGCGTACGCGAGTAAACTATAGTGATATGATTAGGATGACGATGGGAAACGATGCTAATGGAAGTTGACAGGTGTATAGTGGAAAAGTAACACTTGTAATCAGCTCTGGTCATTCAAGCGAGACTAAAACGTCTTTGGGCACAATGACTATGCTATATACTTGCCAATTTGAGATTTGCAAAAGAATACAAAGTTTTTAGCTCTACGCCCTTAGTTTTTGAAATTCCTTTGAGCAATAAAATAATCTGCAGATAATGATTATATGTACATGCCATATCATCCAAAAAGTTGAGAAGAAGACATAACATGAGCTCGTCGATTTTTTATGCAATGTCAAAATAAGTTGCCTCTGAGATGAGAGAGAAAAAGTTCCTTCTGGGCAACATACTGCATTTTCATATCCTGGTTTGATATTAGTTCATTGGACTTACATGCAACCCTCTACACTTTTATTTACTTCCTTTTACTGCCAGATTATGATGTCATTTATTTATTTATTTTTTTATATATATATTCATCTTAATCAGTATATCTACCAAACAAAACTTTAATACATCATCATCACTTTCCATCTGTCAACACAACATTCTATTCAACATTTGTGTATTACACTCAAGCAGTAAGTACAAAGATAAAAGCTAAAAAAGGATAAATGAAAATGTTTTGTAAGTAAAAGTAATGTGTGTGGCACATTCTTGTTTTCCAACCTACAACAGAAGTATGTGTGCACAACTCTCGAGAAAGATTCGCTTGCAAGTATAAACTTTTGAAATGGAAATTGAAATCTCATAAATATGAAATATCACTATACTATAAATATATGGTTTCTTGTACAAGCAATTAGCTCACTAAAATCCACGCCAAATCCATGTTGAGCTTTTCACACTGATGACCATCACATCTGCATCGCATACAAGTGTATTTATTATATTGAAGAAGAGTAAGTACATTATTAGCAACAATAACGCTACATTTAAGGAATTTACAAATTCATTTTACAGATAAACTTTCAGCTTTTGTTTTTTATTCTCTCTTTCACTTCTCTATAATTGTATGAGTGCATCACACAATACATGCATAAGAGAGTACTATAACATTACAAGCAACGTTAAGAAAATATCTTCAAGTAATTGATCTTGTTGCTGATCTTTTATAATATTATATTCTCTGAAAAAGGAAAAGTGAGAAATGTAGAGTTGATTACATACATTGAATATGTACTATATATAGCTACTATTGTGGCAAAGTGATGATCACCTATTTATTTAAAATTAAAATTTTGAAACTTCTTTTGCAGTAACTAATAATTGATATCTTATTTATCTGATTGTATCTTATGCATATTACATCGCATCAATAGCATGCGAATGTGGTTAGCCAAGTAGTTCAAACTTTTAAGTAGCTATTTGAGATGAATGTATTTAGGTACTGCTATATTCGTATACACATGTATGCCGGCTGAAGTTTGTAAGGAAAGGGAATGTCTCATTGATCATTTGTGATCCGCAAAATCTCTAAAGCAAAACACATGTGAAGAAAAAAGAGAGAACTTCTTCCATTCCAATTCGCGTCACATACGATTATTTTCTTCCTAGCTCGCTATTTAGCAATATAGAATAGATTGAAGTGACTGTCCAAGTTTTTGCTTCCTCAGATGATCAATATAAATGTGAATTTAGGTTAGTTGTGTCTAGCTCAAAGTCATATTTTACAGACTGCTTGAATACCTCATCATTGTAGCACAACATAGTAAAAGATTCATATATGGCTTGTGCATTGTACGTGGTGATGTGGTCAACAATAAAATTTAAGCCTACGCACTACAGCCTTTTTATTATCTTCATCACACACTATGTGTCTTATTTAGAAGTAGCAAAGACAGAAAAATTTCAAAGAGTTTTTTGTTCATCTATTGCTCGATACTTTCTTCGTTGGTCTACTTCACCATTTATGACTTTCTGGTCAACTCTTTCTTGGGTTTTTGGCAACCATAACCAAAACAATAATTGTTGCCGACTGCCCTTCTCTTCTCATAAATAGATATTACTTGGTGCTTTCAAAATTTCAATGTATATGTGCACAAATATGAAATTCTTGGCAAGTACAATATATGCTAACAAGGAGTTGATATAAAAACTTTCATATGTATAGAATATTATTGAATATATTAAATATTGTTAATTTGACATGTCCAGGGCTGGGTAATAGATTACTAGAAAATTGATTAGAAGTAATTGTTAATTACTTAGAAATATGGAAGGTAAATTTTAATTAATTGTAATACTGCTCTGAACAGAGTTGATAATTGTAATCTTAAATAAATAAAATCACGTAAACAATTACTCTAACAAAATTGTAATCATAATAATGCTAAGAAAAAAATTACCGGTCAAATCTAAAATTTAATTGCAATTTTAATTTTGAGTTACCAACCTAATCAGCAAACATATAAAGTGTTGTATAACAAAAATACTTGAATCATTTTTTTTAAAGAGCATACAAAGAGAGAAAGAACAAATGATTAAAATTGAAAGGAAGTTTGCCTATAAAGAATAACAATGGCAAAAGCAAATTATATGCACTAGGTTGAAATAGAAATTTTTTCCTGCATGCTGGAATATATTTACACTTACTTATTGAATTATAAGACTTTGATCTGTTTTCAAAAAATATACAGTCAAATACAGTGGACAAAGCTACAGGATCGGTAGTTATTGAAAGTGTGTCCTGGATTAAAAGTTTGTAACTGCAAACATATAATTTTGTTTTTGGATTAAAAAGTAATGTAGGTCACTCCGACTTTCCTTAATGGATTCAATAATTTTAATAATGATAATGTCCATTCCATTTTTACAGCTGATAGGTTACTTTATCCACAATGAAATGTGGATTGTACCTCAGTTTGTTCTTTACATCAATATACGTTTATGTACATACTATGGCTTATTATTACAATAACCACAAATTACCAAGTGTTGTTGCACCAATTTTATTGCAGGTAATTGCTAATGAATCAACAGGCTTAAAGAATCTATCTAAGCTTTTATAATAAAAACCTGTGCAACAACACACATTGTTAATTTTTCACTTTCAACATGAGAGCGATGAACAAAATCTACATTTTACAATTTGCACTTTCAACTCAAACAGATCTCACAGTTGGTGGGCTTTTAAGACAATTTATATATTTTTACAATGTACATACTTGTTATTTAACGAACTGCAAGAGTAAAGTCTAATTTCTCATTTATTATATTACAGTATGGACAGCTAGTAACAAAAATGAAACTTTTTTTCAATCAAAATGAGTCATGTACAGAAAAATCCTTTTTCTTTTTTAGTTATAGTGTGGCTTTACTTGGCTAACTTGAGTTGTTTAACTAGAGCTAATTGATGAGCTGATCTAGAAAGACACAAGCTGTATGCTAGAAACTCTTTCAATTTCATGAATGTTCACGTAACATAAATGAGAGTGAGAGTAAAAATCTTGTAAACCAAATCATTTTATGCTTATAGAGAATCACGATGAGTAAAATAAGTACTCTAAAAAGTTTTTCGTGTAACTCACTAAATGGCTTGTATATTTTTGTAATTCACACGGTGGAAGAAGCACGTAGGAAGAGTATTGTAGAAAAGAAGCAAAATTGGTGAAATTTCTTGACACATTTAACACATACGAGTAGTGTATAAAATTAAAAGTGAAGTCGTGAATTTTGTAAAGTATACCTTACTTTATAAATAATGTGTTCGTAAAAGTATAAACCTAGTTATGAGATCATATATCAACTTCTTATAGAACTTTTTGATACATATAAATATATCAGTTAATTAAGCTTTTTGTCTTGATTGTAAGCACACCACAATGAGTCAACATTGACTTTCCATCTTATACATATTCTCAGGCAGTTTTACTATGATTCAATTCAACTAAATGAATAATACTATATTTTTCAGTCAAAACGTTAGTTTCTTTATTCTATGGCACAAAAATAAACGTCAAATTATCAATTATCCTTATCTTCCATTTCACAAAGTGTGTATAACCATCCACCTACGCTTTATAGATATAACAACGACAAGCCCATCAAAAAATAAATGCAATATATATAGACAACAGTAAACAACGATAAAATTATCACGTCTCTGTTCTCACTCCAAGATGTATCCAAATAAAATAGTGTGTGGGTTTGAGTTATGTGTAAATGGAGAATGAACTCATACACAAGTGAGTGTAGGTCATCATCAAGCTACACCAATTTGCTATAATAATAAAAATGTGTGAACAATGTAAAGTAGACATATGCAAAAGTAGAGATTTAACAGATTTGTTCTCTTTAACAATGAACACGGATCTCAACTCTGAAGTAAGATTTATTTCAGCCTTTCGATTTCATGCCACGTCTTTTTAGGCATTGCTACTTATAAATATTTGAGTAACATGATTATTCTTTGAGAAGAGATTTTGAAATTTGAATTAGAAAAGCACTTAAAATTTTGTGGGTACCTAAAAAGAGTTGAGGAAGTTAAAACTAAATATATAAAAGTGTTTGAAGGTTTTCTTTTCAGTATTTCATAAACTGTAAGTATGAATGAAACTTTTAGATTAATTTAAATAATGTGAAATGCAAGTCTTAAGGCTTGTATAGAAGCATGGCACGACACTGATCAGTAAAACAATATGAAGATAAAGTCGACATAACAAAAGCCAATCAAATGCAAAGATACTACTAATCGAGATTAGCTCTTAAGTCTTGAATTTTGAATGAAAAGTTTTTAGCTTACCTTGGTACGACTGACTGTAGATCGATTAATAGGAAAATTGCGACACGATGATTCACTCAATGGTACAAACAATTTTAATCTTGAATTAATTTGACTTGATGTTGAAGTCTTTGAAACTCCTACTGTCGAACATGATATTGGTGATGGTGATCTTGATTGTGTAACCCTTAAGATGCTTCTTTGTAATGTTTGCACTTGTCTCTCTTTGCTTTTTAACTCTACTAACTACAAAAAAGTGAAACACAGCGAACAAGAGTACATGTATAATATATAACAAATATATAACAAATAGAGATTGGGAAAGGGAAACTTTTTAGAATTTAAATTACAAGCTAATTTGACATAATGGGCTGTAAAAATTAGAAAAAATTAGTCCAAAAATGTAAATAAACAAGTAGTAAGGTAATATATTAATGCCATAAATAAAAAGTACAATGAGATTCGTTTGTTTACAAACTGAGCAAGTTAGTAGGTGGAAGGAAGTGCAGCTATTAGTCAAGAAGAACAAGAAAGCAAGACACGATTTGAAATTTTTTAACCTTGATCAGGTCAAATAGAAAAGGTTTGAATTATAATGAACAAAGTGAATTGCATCTTGCTCATAACATTACACCCGACAACACTAAAGAGTATTATATTATTGGCATTTCTCCAACATTAAAAGCATTTTGAGATGCGAGAGAGGCTTATAAGAAGTTTTAAAGCTTGTCACATGAGTATTATAAAGTGTATTGAGTATTATAAAGTAAAAATTAAAGAAATTGCAATGTATTGTTATTAGCTGAACAGTACGATACTACTAAATCCTATTGATATTTAATGACATGAGTTTTTTTGAAAATATTACCAGTCTTTGCAACTCTTTGTGAAATTCTTGCTTCAACTTGCTCAAGTAAATTTGATATGAGTCTTCATATCTCTGTCTGTCAGCCACGAGTTTTAGGTCAGCTTCTCTTTTCACCTGTAATTGTATAAAAGAATTTTCATCATCACACACTTAACACAAAAAAACTTGTATTTTAGAATTTCAAAAACGTTTTCAGTTTTGTTTAAAAAATCTTTGAAAATTTTTGTACCAGAAAACCTACTACTTGACGCCGTTACAACTTGAAAAACTTTTTGGACTTTCAAAGATATTTTTAAATAATACCGAAGGCGTTTTATAAACTTTAATTATTAGATTTCGGATCTTGAAAATTTTAAGAGTGAGACACAAACTATGTGATTCTCATCTGATACTTCTAATACGTGACTTATTTATTGAAAATTGTAGTCAGTTTATTAACTAATGCCAACAGTACCATATAAATGCTCATGTATCATATTTTTTCGTAACACAGACACTGTAACAATGCTTCTCAACAAGAATGAAGAAAGATTCAAGATTTCTTCATAATATGATATAGATATGTAAATGTTTATGTACAAGTAGCTTCTTACTACTGCCAATTGAAACTGATTGTGCTTGACAATGAGGATGTATATGTCAGCAACAAGCTTTTTTAGCTCTCCTGATTACTATCAATTGCCAACACTAAGAAAGATTACAATTTCACTTTATCTAACCTTTTGCATATGAGTAAAGAGAAGTTGAAGCTGGCCATCTTTTTTATGTGCTAGAGTTATTAGTTCATTACGAAACTTTGCTTCCAGTTGTTGCTTTTGAACATTTAATGCTCTTTCCAATTCCAATTGTAATCTAAGTCAGGATAACAAATATAATTGTAAGTAATATTATATTTTAGCTTTTATGCTTTATAAAATATTTTTGGATACCTGATTTTGAGCTCATTCATTTCGTTTTCAAATCTTTTTAAATCTTCTTCTCTCTTTGATTTGATTTCAATGCTCTTATCTTTTTGTAAAGCTTTTACATATTCCTTTTCATCTTGCAACAATTTTCTGACAGTTTTCAACTCTTTGTCAAGTCTCTCTTTGATAATTCTTAAATGTCTGATTTCGGTTTCTAAATTTTGCTTAGTTCCTCTAAGACATTGTATAGTGTTCAATTGACGTTTCTGTTCTAGTTGTCACTTCCATTCTACCGTCGTTTTTACAATCAATTATTATTCCTTCACCTTTATTATTACTACTAATATTATTAGCTGGAATTGAGTTCCATTTTTTTCTTGATGAACTTGTGCCTTCTGGAAACAATTTTCTCATAAATGACCATCTTGGAAAATTATTTGATTCTGCCGTCGTGAATAAATATCGATCGTTATCTATTATGAAGAAATCTTGTGCTTATTTAGGTATATCGTTTTCGTTCGTTGCAGAAATTAGAAGGACTAGTGACTGTACAAAGCAAAGTAAAAGACTGAAGAAACAATGCATTTAGAAAATTTGCACANTAGAAGGACTAGTGACTGTACAAAGCAAAGTAAAAGACTGAAGAAACAATGCATTTAGAAAATTTGCACATGAATAGTTAGTCTTTTCTGTGCAATTTTTTCATGATATGATGCTATTTGTGAATGGTGGCCTAGTTCTATGTAATCCTATTACGTCGAGTGATCTCATGTGATGCCAAAATTCTAATTTTAACTTAATTCTCTTCTTCCAGTGGTGTTAAGAGTTATATGTCATTGAAAATCTTGCTGATGTATAAACACATCTAGATAATTCCTTACAATCATGAATTTCTCTGTGTGTGTGTCATCACTAATATCCATGGAAATAAAAAAATTCTATTGAGATTTTTTTTTATTATTTTCTTGATAAATATACACAGGGACAGACAGATTCATTTTTTGTAATAATGATTTTAGTACTACAGATCGGCCCCGTTCGTGACGAACGGGTGCTTACAACTAGTGACTACATAATATGTAGTACATACATATATTATATGTATGTAAACGGTTGTATGTTTATTCTTATATATGTTTGTGTATGCAAAAACAAAAGGAAAAGTCAACTTAAAAATTAGAGATAGAGTAAAAGGCGGAAGACATCTCTGAGATGTCATCTCATTTCGGACGATAGTGTTTGTACGAGTATGTAGATATAGTAAAGAGATCAAAGGCAATTAACATGTGAAATTGAGCATAGGAGCATGGCATAAAACTTTTTTTTAATGAAACAAATACCTTGTTGGCTTCCGACCAATTGACAATTTGACAGGAAATGAAAATCACACTTGGATCGTCATCGAGTAAGTGAGTGAATAAAAAATAAATAACATAGTAACCGAAAAT
>VCNE01003617.1:0-12842 GCA_009869805.1 Oncopodura yosiiana | reverse complement strand
TTTTTTATAGTTGGTTGACTTCATCTATCTGAGTCCTACGAAGCTCTTTGGCACGTTGACTTTTTGTCCCATATAAAAATTCTTCTGTGGCTTCAGTCAGTCAAGACTGCAATGCAACTCTTCTGTGCTCTTTGTGTTTTTTCTTGTGTAGTAGTAATCCTCTCCCCAACAGATCTCATCATCTCTCTCTCTTCTCTTCGTTTTTTTATCCATCTCTTTGCACTGAGAAAAAAGATGATGGTGTCGGCAATTTGGGATTTACGGCCGACACTTTTTCCTCTATGTTATATACTCTTTGGCTCAGTGAACCAACTCACAAAAACTCCAATACTAAAAAACTAGACCCACATGCATTCTTCTTCTTTGTGGATATCCTCTCTTGATTTACCGATCACGAGCTTTTTATTCGTCCACAACTGTCCAAAGTTCCACAGTAGAAAAAAATGGTTGACAAGCATTATATGTATCGTAGCTCAAAAAAGTGTGGGTGACTTTACTAGTGGTAGTTATATTATATATACTGTTTTGTAGCTTTTTGTATATGTGTAACAGTTGCACTTTATGACAATCTCAACTGCTTTTCCTCTTGTTTAATTCTCACCATCTAGTCAGAGATTTTCACTGCCCGTAAAATTGTAGTTAAGAGCAGTATAGTATTATGTGAAAGATCTCTACTATATATATATTGTACTCACATTTTAGGAGATGAACTTTTAGATTTTAGTTTCACATTCTCTCTATCTCTTTCTATGAATTTGATTTTATTTACCTTTACTTACTTTTGGCTAGTTTTTTTACGTACTCTTTTTCTTTACAGAGAGAAAGAGAGAAGAGTTGATAAAAGAATATACTAGAAAAAGAATTCTTCTTTACTCCATTCTTTTCTAATTGATTTGTGACTGTAAGGCTTTCTTGCCAATAACTTGCAACTTTCTTAATTAAATTGGCCTCGTTTATTTCCTCTTTTTGCCTTCCAGTTCTTTAATAGCTTTGGAGAATGAGCAAAAGAAAGAGGAAGAAGAAGAAGTAAAGTATCAAAGATGAGTCCAAGAGATCTTCTTCTTGATATTATGTTGTCCACTTGATAGTTTTCATCGACTATCGACCTTTTTCTTCATTCTATTCTTTTCTCTTTTTTCAAACTGACCACTCACTGCATACTGAATTCTCTGTCTCTCAATCTATTCAACAATCTAACTGCTACTTTACTATTACTATTATTACATGTACTTAACTGTATATAGTTAGTGGTTATTAGACTCATTCTCTTCTTGACCCTTGACAAAAGCAGGTGGAGAGCTTGCAATACATTTAATCCATCTTTTTTTATATTCTTGATATAGCAGCAACATTTATTGTATCACACTTTGGTAAAAAAAATTACTATCATAGCTTCTAGCAAGGTAATGTGTTAGTTAGCTTCTGTATTATGTATCAACAGAAGAAGAAGTGTGTATATTATATAGTAGCTATCTAATATAAAATCATCTCTTTCTCTCTCATGGCTTTCAATTCTCTCTCTCTCAGTTTTCGGTAATACAATTTAACTTGATGAGACTTGGCTCCCCTAGCAGTACAACATTATTCCTTTATGCAATCAGCAAATTGGTGTAGAAGTTGAGGACTTGGAAACACATACAAATTACAGTGGAGTAGTTATTAACTATTGTAATTTTCCAACTAATACTGTGTAGAACACAACAACAGCTACAGAGGAGTGTTTGTGAATTAATGTGTTTAAGAATGGCACAGAGCACTTTGGTTGATTTGAATATTAAATATTTCAGATTCATTCGCAGCTCAACTATTATATTGAAAGTTGCACAAGAGAGGCACACAAATATGAAATGCATTCAATTTGAAGTTATATAAAATATATGTGTTTTTTCTTCCTGCTGCAGATAGTGTAGTTAAATCAGTATTGATTACAGACAAGTTTTTTTCTTCTACACACTAATTTTTTACACTAGGCGAGAGAAAAGATTTCATTAGATTTGGAAGTAGGAGTAGAAGAAAGTTTCTTCTTTTAGAAATATATAAAAGTGTTTGCATCTCTCTTGTAGATTGAATGCAGAGTAGATATGAGTTTAGTGTAGTGAGCTAAAGGAGAAGCAAACTCGTGCTGAATATCTAATGTGTTTGAAACAAGTTGGCTAGATGAGAGAGAGACGAGTTTGCAGACTTTATATATACGCGAACCAAAGCTAATCTTTGTCATTCTTATCATGTTCACATAAATAGGCTGACAGTTTCCCAATTAAATAATGCACAAGTTGAAAGAATAACATTGAGACACTGTGTATAATATATATATATATTGCTCACTCAGTTCATAGTTTGTGTGAAATACAGTTTTTGTAAGAGACTGTGAGACACACTTTGTAGATCACTTTTCTAATCATCATCACGATTCTAAGCGCTATAAACTAATGCTCTATGTATTAGCTTCAGAGTAGATAGTATTTATATATATATATATACTCTTTTAGAGAGAGATACACGCAAGTTTCTCGCTTCATAGTCTCTTGGGAATATATATCTGTATGTCAACCACTTTATGTATAGCATGTACAACAGTATGTAGTAGAAGAGTTTCTCTAGCTGAAGAAAATGTTCAGAAATTGTTATACATGATATGGTAAAGTAGTATATCATCTCTCACATTCTCAGAGTCAAATCTGTATGTGTCTTACAAATACAAATTATTAGTAGAGTGTGAGTACAGTAGAATGGAAACATGTCTTGAACAACGATCTTGTCGCAAGTGCCGCAGCATACAAAAGAAAGGAAAGAAGCACTTTTGGTAAATAAATACTACAATAAGCATTATATAATAATTTTCTTTTTATACAATAATGGAATATATATATAGAGACCTCTAATAGAAAAGAAGACTTAAGAGTAGTAGTAGAGAAAAGCTGGAAAATAAGTAGAAAGCAGTAGAAGAAAACAAAACTATAAGCCAAAAGCAATTTTGACTTTTGCCACTTTAGTAATAGTAGCTGAAACGAAACGTGTCTTATATCTAGTGTCAGAGGTTTTATGACGAGTTGTTTTCTCTTGACTTTTTATCACCTCGTTTACTCTTGTTGGCTTTTTGGTGAAAAAGGCTACTTCTGTACTTACTATACTAAAAGTACAGAGAGAATCGTAGCCACAAATCTAATACCTTTATATTACTATGACTCTTCCGACACTTAAACTACTAGTTCTTAGTACTTTTTTAGATTTTGCTTAGCTAAAGTCCACTACTAGCTTTTTATGTGTGTTATGGAATCACGTTTTGAATTAAATTTCTGTGCTACACATACACAGATTATTTATTTATGTATTTTGACTCTACGAGTTTGTGATGGTTCTCAGAAGTTTAAATGGAATATGGTAATGTGGTTCATAATTTAGGTTATTGGAAGCAGTTTCTCATGTCATGTTTGCTTACGGACATTTAAAGTATTTGAAAAAAAGTTGTCCTCACTTTTTTTCCTTAAAGAGAGAAATCTTTATACAAAACTTATATATATATATACTCGCCTGTTGAATCTGTCTCTCTTTTCTATCTCATGTTAAGGTGCTAACTTATTCGCTTGCTCTCAATTCCATTTCATTCGAGTAGTTTTCTTTCACTTTCACCAGAAGAGAGAGAGAGAAAAAAAAAACTTATGCTTAGCTCGTTTCCGTATCACGTACTTTGTGAATTAAAGCACTGTCACGCAGAATTCAATACGTCTTGAGTAAACAGTTATAGAGTCTTATGTATATGTTGCTAAAGTTAGAAAAAGAAAAAGAAAAGAAAAGTCTCAAGTGAAATAGAATTCTTTATAGGAAAAGTACACTTTCACTTTTCCCCTTCTCTTTTTCATCTATTAATTTGCAAGAAATGCAGTTGCATGGAGGAAGGATGTTACGACTTTCAACGACATAAGGAGGATTGAGGGTTATTTTTTCACGTCACATTTTCTTCACTCTCTCTTTTCTTTTCTTGTCTGGTGCACAACTGAAGTGCGTGTGTATGTGACAAAGACATAAAACGGAACATATTGAGGAAACACGGATGGATAGAGAAAAGACTATTGTGATCAAGTTTGAAGAGCATGCAAGTGCCATTATAATGTCATAATCTTGGGGTCTCTTACACACAAACCACTTCACCACATTTCAAGATGTAAGAAGAAAGTTGGATAAGTTTTCTATTATGCTACTCATTGATTCTTTTTTTGGTTTTTATATTATAATGTACACAAAGGGTAATGTAATGTCAGTTGCACAAATAGTAGCATATTATCATAATGCAATGACAAAATGCAGTAGTAGAGATTAGAGTAAAATTACCTTTTTCTTCTTCTTCTTCACTACACCTTTGCCAGATGCAATGCAATGCTTGACACAACAAGCTTGTTTATGCATGTAAGTCACGAATTGAATCAAAATCTCAAGGGACACTTTTGAGTAAGGAGACACTATATATACTTTATTCTGACTTGTATTGCTCCTATATTATATATATATTGCATTTCTCTCATTCACTTTACAAAGCTATACCAATATATTTCTAAGCTATGGTGCAAATGTTGAGCTGATCTCTGTCACTTTGAAAGAGAGAAATTTTCTCCAAAGTATCCAACCAGCTCTCTGTTTCTTTTCATCTTTACCGTCCTTGTTTTTTATTTCCAATTTTATCCTGCACCAATTTTCTTCAAATGTTTTTTGTTTTGTGTGTGTATGTTCTTTTTTCTTTCTGTCCACACAGAGAGAGAAAGAGAGTGTTCAATCAATAAAGTGTATTTTCGTAAATTGTTCCGTTGGTGGTGGTAGAGTGTATATGTGATATTTTATTTGTATCACATTGCTATTACACCTGGGATCTCATATTCTTGTGTAAAAGTCAAATAGCAAGAGTGTGTGTGCCAATGTGTGTTTTACTTCATATTGCTTTCGTTTTAGTACAGTTTGTTTCCTTCTTTCTTTTTTCTACAGAGTTACCATCAGGCGGGCCACAAATTATTGGCAGTAAACCTCGCTACCAACTTGGAGAAAATGTTCGTCTCAATTGTACTTCAGTTCGTTCTTCTCCAGCAGCTAGACTTCAATGGTTTTTGAATGGAGAACCTGTAAGTTTTGTTTTCTATGTATAAGTTTATTACATAGATATGATTCAGAGCTGAGTGAGAAGAGTAAATCCTAAATGAAATCAAATCTGTCCTAGTTCCCACACAACTATGGATTTAATTCATTGGCTATCCTTTTGGTAGATGATACAATTTACTCTGTCCTCTGAATCATTTCTCTCAAACTTGTGCAGTATATAATAATATGCAATTTTACAAACCATCACTAAACTTTATCTTTTGAATATAGGCTGAAGAAGCTCTACTACGAAGATATGATGTAATAAGGGACGATGACGGGTTAGAGACTTCTAATTTGGGTTTAGAGTTTAAGGTACACTTGTCAACTTTCTACCAAGATTTATAGCAACATAGTCATATACGACAGAATAAAGTTACACAACACACTATAGTAAAGAGTTGTGTGTGTGTGACGGTGACAAGTATAGAAAGTTGTTACGTGTTACAACGCAATCCTTGTCATCACTACATACACAATGAGATTGTTGTGTTATTCATGACGATGTTGCTAAAATATACTATTTCAAAATGAGAATCTTGTTCATAGTATAGATATAGAAGAAGATCTATCATTATGTCACATTCTATATGGATTCTCTTTTCTCTTTTTAGGTGAAAACCAAACACTTTAAGAAAGGAGACTTGAAACTTAAATGTTTGGGTAAGAGAGTTTACATAAAATTGTAATTGGAGTACATCCTTTTAACAAACATGACTACAATTTATGTTTAACTTACTACTAGGAACTATTGTCAACAAGAATAGCAGAGGTACTGGTAAGTACTACTTAGGTACAATAAGACAAACTTAATTTATGTCTCATATATATATATAGTCACCTTATAACTAAAAGTTAAAGTATTAAAATAATTGTTGTTGGTGTTAACAGATAAAGAATTTCTCTACTGGCGGTCTAATGAAGAAAGCGTGGAAGGAGATCGACCAATAAAAGCACCTGTGTTGGAAAGTAGGGAAACATTTGCCTCCGCCTCTGGTATGACTAAACCTCATCTCCTCCTCATTCTGTGTTTTCTCACCTTTCTTCAAATAACCAGTTTAGTGAAATATACAATTTACAACTCCTCAATCTCTGTTCCATTAAACACTTTTTTGTCCATGAATGTGAATGATGTGTGTGATGATTTAAATTGCTAGAAAAAAACACGCATTGCAAAAAAAAGAAAAAAAAACTAATCAACGATAACAGCAGCAGCATGAGTGAGAATGTTGCTAATCAAAAGGGCTGTTGGCTATATAGCTTATATAAAACTAATAAGTGCTATTCTGCTATATATATTTATGTCACACAAAAAGGCAGACTCACACGACACATTAGTAGAAGAAGAGAAAAGGTTTTGGGCTTTTGGGTTTCAAATTTCAATTTTCTTCTCAAAATTCAAGGGTGACTGATTCACTGACCCTATTTCCATTTTCAGCTCACACAACAATTTCACACGACGAATAACAACAGCAAATAAAACATAGTATACGGTTATAATAATAAACGCTAAAGTTGTTTTGCTTGTAATAATAATTACTTTATACATTTTGCACGTCATTCCTGTCAAATTGCATAGTGTAATAATACGCACAAAAGTGCTATGCTGTTGTGAAAAATATGTACAATATTTCTTTGATAACCCTTATCCAACTCGATGATCATTTAACATGACAAGTTTAGTTAGGAAGATGCATTAGCGAATTTCGTTTCATGAGATTCTTATCTTTAGCTCTTTCGGAAAAAGTAGAAATAGCAAGAGAGCTAATAATATGAAATATAGTGAAAGGAAAAAAGGAAAAGTTAAAATAAACCTACACGCAACAACAACTTGGGTTTTGAGACAATCAATATATGTCAGACAAGCGTTCTCTCAACTGAGCTGCTCACTCATGTTGTTTGGTTTGAGTTGACCGAAGTGTATATACAACTTTCTGTTTATAGTATTTTTTCTGATATAGAAATGTTTTGGTTTTTGCAAAGCTATAAAACCACTAGGAGAATGAAATTCCAAAAATATAATGTCCACTTTCTCTCTGAGATGATTTTAGGTGACGAAAGCATCTCGCAGTGGTCAAAACAATATTATTCACTCTTTTAGATATAGTGTAATGTAATGTAGTTCACACCTAATGAGTTTTATTTTCTCACTAATCTAATTACTCTTCGTTTTTTCTTGTTTTTTGCTTGTGATTGTGACAGAGGCGTCAAGTGATTCATCAAGTGGGCAATGCTCAAACATTCTTATGGCAAGTCTTGTCGTTCTACTCCTAGTAGTTTCCAGTAGTACATCTTTTCTGCCACAAACTAATTCAATTCAAAGGTAAAAATGATGGTAGGTATAATAATGTTATCTAAGTGTAAATAGTATATGTCAATGTCAAAAAATGTTTCTGTACTACTACAAACGGAGACTTTTAAACTAAAGCTTATACACCAAAAATCCAAGTCAACTCTTCTCTTCATCAAGAAAGAAAAAAAGTCATCAAAATTATACTACTAAGAAAAGCTCTTTTGGCTTTTATTCCTTGCATCAAAAATGCATAAGAGTATAAAATCCTTAAGAAAAAAGAGGAAGCAAAAAAGATATATAAAGTCATTATATAAGACCAAAAAAGTATCAAAGTCAGTTTATATACATATATCCTACTATATACTATAATAACTACTACTTATATTCTATGACGGAGAGAAGAAGAAAATTAATCTAGTTAAATGGCTACAAAGATAAGATTATAATATTATTCCACGAGTTAACTCTATTATTAGTCTGTGCCCTAACTTTTGACAAACTAACCCTTAGGGTAAGTCATTACTGTTGTTATGTAATATATATATATATAAATATATTATACACTTTTACGTCCGTAGGTCATTAACTACGTGAGTAATATAAAAGGGCTAACTATCCACCTCTTAACAAGTAGAAAGAAAAACGTAATATATCTNACTACGTGAGTAATATAAAAGGGCTAACTATCCACCTCTTAACAAGTAGAAAGAAAAACGTAATATATCTAAGAAAGTAAAAGAACATTTACATTTACCAAATAGTACAGAAGCATGTATACTAACTATAAACGTAATGAGAATGAGTTTCTTGTAATATGTGTAGATGCAATAGAGTATATATATATTATTATATTAAAGTGGTTTAAGTGGTTGAACTTCCTTAAGCATAAAAATTTAAGCAACCAAAGTCAGAAATCTCTTATATAAATTGTTCTAATTTTTTGTGTACATCTATTTACTGTTGTATGTAATGTGTGTGTTGATAAAGATGGAAAAGAAATTTGATATTTTGTAGTCCATATATTTGAATGAGAGTGGACGAGTTTTGTGATCAATTTTTGTTCCTTGTTGCCTAATGATTATATACAACTGCAAAAATGATATGGTATATTAAATTTTTAAGTGTAAATATTATAATTATTACAAGGTTTGCAGTAAAAGAGTCAACAAGGGTCAACCAATTATTCTTTTTCTTGTCTTAACATAATATGTAAATTGTAAACTATAGTTAAGCTTAGGTTATAGAATAGCATAATATAAATTAGTGCAAAATATTGTTATTAATATTAAGTTATATAGAACCTCATTGTAAATAGTACTTAGGCTAAAATAGTATGAAAGTCTTTTACTCTAAATCTTCATGACTATTACACACCTTTCTATAAGAGAGAGTGAAAGTAGTAAGAAAGGGAAATGTACCTTTTGATGTGCATTGTACGTACTTATATATACTATTAGTACACACTATATACGTTTGTAGACATCTCATCCAAACAATTTCTGTAATTGGACTAGTTCCAAATTTCATTGCGTTTTAGACAACAATTCACTGCTTTCTCTCAACAAATATACATAAGTAAGTAAGTATAAAGCTCTCTATCTCACTCTCTTACTAAGTAACTGCACTGCAATCTTGTCACTGATCCAAATGATAAAAGCAAAAATTTGTAATCAATCTCTTACCCATTTTACCTCTTGTCACATCAATTTTTACTCTTCCAATGATTGAGAATCTCTGTAGAAAATTTCATAATAGAATATACACGTAATACAAATCTCGTCTCCTCTATCTCTTTCTATATACACCTTATACACTTGTAAAATTAAGATATCTATAATTATGATAATAACTATATTCGCATATATAAATCACATTGTATATAAAAAGAATCTAATAATATTCTTATTCTCGGCACTGCATTTTCTTAAGTAGTATATAAGTAAGATATATATATGATAAACGTAAGGAAGCAAGAAGGACAGAATATGAGTAAATTGTACTGTAATTATACTTGTAAAAAAATCCATGTATGTATGTGACTGAGTTTACTTTATGTACATTGTACTACCTTTAAGTAGATATGACTAAAAAGTTTTATTGTTACTCTGTAAGTATAATATATATATATATATGCAATTAAGTGTGTCGTATGTGTAATCATACAGGAAAAAAGAAAAAGCTATCAAAGAGTGAAAAGTCTTTAACCCAATTCTCTCTTCTCAATTTGAATAAAAGAGTCATTATAAAAACTACATCCTTTCTCAACCATGTCTTCTTACCATTTATACTTAAGTTCATTTCTCTTTTCTCACTACACTCATTTAATGCTAGTATAAGCAAAAAAGTTATGTCCAAATGAGAGTTCTTCACTAAAAAACTGGACTATTCATTTGATTCATGAAGACTTGAGAGAGAGAGAAATCACCAAAGGAGGTAAGTTGGTAATAAAATGTTTAAGAATATAAAACACAATGTTTACAATAAAGTCAAGAGAGAGAGAAAAAGTACTAAAGCATCTAAGCAAGAAGACTTCGCGTGTCATTAATTGGCAAGTTTCTACTAGTGCTCGTAAAGAAGAGATGAGTAGTTGAGAGAGAGAGAGAATGAAATAAAGTATTTATTTCATGTTGTTATAAGTTAAGTTGCTGCTGCTTTCTCTCATGTAATATGTGTAGGGATTTATGTGATCATCACAAAAGAGAGAAAACCACACAATGATACACACAAAAAGAAACTCAAGTTCTCAAAACTCTTTCATATATACAGTCTATATAGTAGTATAAAGGGCAAAGCTCTCTCTGAAAATAGTTCTCTGTACTTTCTCTCATGTGGAATGATTATATACATCTAACAACATATAAGAGTAGAAAGTAGCCTCTGTGAATAAATCGAAATATTAAAGAGCCGAGACGTGATTAGTTATGGGCAAAAGTAGAGTCTATAGTGAAAGTATATTCTCATAATAAATAGTCAAAGACTTTTAATGTTAGTGGGCATTATTGCACTATGTTGTACAGTTCTAGACCTTCACTTTACTGAACTCACTACAAAACTTTGTAGTACAATTTTAAGAGTTTCAAAGTAGTGGCCAAGGGATAGATGATATTCTCTCTCTCTCCAGTAGTTCAGAAGGGCATTGTACTTATAGAGAGTTTTTACATTTTTTTTCTTCTACTTCTCCCTTTGGTTTTTCCGAAGGACTCTCTATACTTTATCCACTTGTTATATAACCTTATATATAAATTCACGAGTTCTAGACTCAGAGAGAGAGAGAGAGAGAGTAAAGAGTAAGTAAAGTAAAAGTATGTATATGGTTAGAAAAGCTTTTGAAGTAGCTCATGTGGAAAAAAGATGTTGCTCTTGGAAGCTTTTATCTGTGCAAGTTTAGACTCCCATAATTACCAGACCTAATGGTTACGAGTTAAAATGAAATTGGGCTTTATATATGAAGAAGACTTGAGGTATGTACTATACACAAATGCTACTAACACTACTATATAAGCTTTCTTGCTACATTGAAGTAAATAGAGGAAGTGAAGGAGTAAGTAAGCTAGTGGTAGAAATTGCATTTTGGATATGAAGACGACATTACTTCACTCTAAATGCTAATCCTTATCATCGTCAAATGAACGATCATCAGATCACAGCACATTCATGCTTTTTGGCTAACACTGTGGTATAGATAGATAAAGATAGAAGAGACAAGCTAAAAGTAAACTGTCTTTTTTTAGCACAGTATAAGAAGTGAAGTGAAGTGACCGTGTCATATAAGGATTGAAGAAGATAATTATATCAAAGACGTAAACTTGACGTGAAAGTGATCAAATAGAGAGAGAGAGAGAGAAGATCACTTTATAAACCTTGATGTTTATGACCTTTTTCTTATGTGGTTGTTTACTAGTAGCCAAAAGCACTTTAAGACTTTGACTCAATCGTTTGAGTAAATTGTATGTATGTATATAAATGTCATGTCATATCTTCTAAAAGTATCAACATTTTGTAAGTAATGGTCACCGAGAGACATCCATCAAGTTAGACGCCTTATCACTTTCAACCTCATGTCAATTTCTTTCTCTCTCTCTCTCTCTCAAATCATTGGGACCTTTTACAGTTAAGAGCAATCAAAGAAATGGTACTGGTGGTTTATGTTCAAAAGTAAGTGGCAAAGAGTAAAACGAGAGCTCTGATTGTGGCTAAGAAGAAAAAGAAGGAGAGAGAAAACATCATTTCACATCTTGGTTTTTATTTCTCTTTCCTCTACTACTATATACTACGACTCAAGTTTATATAAAGTTTGCTATAGTGCGCCTACCTTTTTGTAGAATTAGTTGAGGGAATGAAATAGAAGTAAGTGGCATATTTTTAGTATATATAGGAAGGAACTAAGGCACTTGAGTAGTTTGCCATTGTTTTAAAATGACATTAGACAATAAGAGGAAAAACGACTTTGAGTGACTTATGTTCGAAAATGTCATGTAGAAAGAGAAACGAGGGCAAATCAAAGTAAAGTCCAAGAGAAATTTGTCAAGAGAAAAAGTATTACACAAGTAAAGCGTTGCTTTTATCTAAGATGACACCAGCAAGAAGGAAATATCTTTGGGTCAAAAGTCCTTAGTCAATCAACTACTCTATTCCTTAATGTTTGAAAATCTTTGGACCATATTTGATTTTGAGAGAGAGAAAAAAAAACTTGTTCTAAAAACTTTAGTGTAAAGAAAACACCTTTTTCAACTGAATGGTAGACCACAATTTCTTGTGTGTGTATCAAGTGTGTGATTTTACACCAAAAATTCTTGTCTTGTCGCATTTACCATGATTACTTCAATGGAGTCTACCTAAAAACGACACCACTAGTGGTATTTTTTTATCATTGCATTGCTACTTACTTGTTACAAGTACCTAGGTACTCAAAGCACTTACGTGCAAAATCTTTTCCGCCCTACTTTTCACAATTCTTGAACCTTGCCATGTCAGCTACTATTTCACTCCACGTCTGTCTCTTTCTTCTTCTTTACTTCTCTCAACACTTTTACATCGGACAAGAACAAGACAAGCAAAAAGAAAAAAAATAGCTCTTGTGTACAATGTCAAAAGTTGTAAAATATAAGAGTAGACTTCTAAGAGATGTCTATAGCATTTGATTTTTTCTTCTACAAAGCTACATAAGTAAGCAGTCTAGTTCAACAAACACTCCAGAGAAAAAATTCTCAAGTTGTTTTCAAACTCTTTTACATTTCTTATTTTTGAATAATTAAAAAGAATTAATGATTTCTCATCTCTTTTCTCTGTTCTACTTTTATATTATACAAAACGAGCTGAAGAGAACACGCAAAAGAATCATATTATTATCATTATGATTATCATCAGAGAAGAAAACAAGAAAATGAAATTTTACCATTGCTCATTCAAACTTTCTTTTCATTTG